>CAWUFW010003752.1:912500-915000 GCA_963921515.1 Calotriton arnoldi | reverse complement strand
TGCTTAGTGTCCATTAATATGCCTTCATTCTCATTTATTGCTCTCCGGTGAGCTTATTTAGAATGGCAACTTTTTTAAACCATTCTTGGCGATAACTTGTTTTCTGCAGCTTGCTCATTCTTTATTTTCTTCGTTTCTTTTATTTAATTAGATCTTTTCTTCTTTTCAATTCTCCAGTGAGTTTTTTTCTTTATTGTTCCTTATGCCTTTCGTTTTCTTTGAATGGTTTATTAGAGGTGTACATAAAGTTCTTCATTTTGGTTGAGACCTCTCGGATCCAGAGTTCTGAATGCCACTATGTGTCTTGATTCTTTTTGTCGCAGAATCTTTTTGCGATCACCACCTCTCTCCGATTGTGGGATTTGTTCTAGGGCCCAATATTTTAAGGATTCCCATTTTCCTTCATGATTTAATTCCATATGCTTTGCAATGGCATTTGTTTGGTCCTTGTGTTTCGTGGCTCGAACATGTTCAAGAATTCTCTTCTTTACTTCAAAGATTGTGCTTCCGATATATCGCAACTTGCATGGGCATTCTACCATGTAGATTACATAATTGCTTTTGCAGGTAAGATGTTGCTTTATTTTCCATTTGGTGCCCTTTCTGATATCAATTTCTCGTTTGTGAGTTGCGATTTTACACACCTTGCAATGTTTGCATGGCCAAAAACCTTCTCTTTGGAGCCACGTTGTTATTGGTGCTTCCTGGAAATGGCTATGTATGATTTTATCTCCAATGTTTTTAGCCCTGCGATATGTCACATTAGGGTGGTCACCAATAATTTTTGTTAAAGTTGGATCCAATTGTAAAATACCCCAGTGCTTTCTGATGATTTTGATCAAACTCTTATTTTCTGCACTGAATGTTGTTATCAGTCTTATTGGCGAAAATTTAGTTGAATCATTTTTCTTTTTCTTTGATGTTTTATTGAGTATATCCCCTCGTTTTTGGTTTGATACTCTTTGTAGACTTTTTTCAATTACTTTTCTGGGGTATTTGCGTTTCTGAAATCTATTGCTTGTTTGCTCACAGTGTTTGGTGAATTCTGTATCAGCTGAGCAATTCCTCCTTAGTCTTAGAAATTCCCCATATGGGATGCTCCATTTCAATGATTCATTATGGAAGCTTTCACCATGTAATATCGCATTGGAAGCTGTTGTCTTGCGATGTAACGTTGTGTGAAGGGAATTATTTTCCACATAGATGTCTGTGTCCAGGAAGGTTACTTTTTTGCACTGATTTCAAAGGTAAATTTTAGTTTTGACTCATTACTGTTTAATTTATCGAAATAATTTTTAAATTCCAATTCAGTGCCATCCCAAATGATCAGGAGATCGTCTATGAAACGTAGCCATATTATGGTTTTTTCCATAAAATCATCATTTTCTGAGGTCCATGCCAGTTTTTGTTCGAACCATCCCATTGTTAAATTAGCATAATTGGGCGAAAAGGAAAACCCCATGGCACAACCTTTTATTTGTTTGTAAATTCGTTTGTTGAATAAAAAGATGTTATTGTCCAGGCACAAAGAGATCATCTCACTTAACATGATGTTATGTTGTTGATACTGGATGTTTCTTTTCCCTAAAAAATATTTGCATGCCTGGATCCCTATGGAGTGTTCAATGTTCGTATATAGCGAAATCACATCCATGGTCACTAATTTGTAAGTTGGCTGCCATGAGACTCCTTCTAATTTTTGTAAGAGATCTGTGGTGTCTTGTAGGTGGGAACTGAGATCTTTGACAAGGGGTGCCAAGAAGTAATCAATGTAGTTTGAAATTGGTTCAAGTAACGAGTTATTAGCAGAGACTATTGGTCTCCCTGGTGGATTCACTTGGCTTTTATGTATTTTAGGTAAGCAGTAAAATGTTGCCAAAGTTGGATGGTTATGGTTAAGATATTTTCGTTCTTCTTCATCTATTAATCCCTTTTCAAACCAATTTTGTAGATGTAAGGTCAGCTTGTTTTGAATTTCTGTGGTGGGATCGCTTGGTAATTGATTGTAATATTCCACATCCATCAATTGTCTATTGGCTTCTGCAACATAGTCTCTTTTGGCTTGAATAATGATGTTACCACCTTTATCTGCAGGTTTTATTTCAATAGACTTATCCTGTTGTAGCATATTTAGTGCTTCTCTTTGATGTTTCGATAAATTGTCCTTGATTTTGGTGTTCCTGATTTTGTAAAGATCATCTATTATTGCCTCATGAAAGAGATCTACTTTATTTCCTGGTGGTAAATTTGGGTAATATTTTGATTTTGATTTGAGTCCACTTTCACCTGCGCCTCCTGGCGGTTGTGACTCTTTTAGTTCACTTAATGCCTCTATTTCCTGTGATGTTGTTACTGCGCCCATTGTCAATAAAGTTTCCAAGCCTTGAACATCTTCAACCAAAAGAGTGCTTATTGGTGATGTTGTTTTTACTTGATGTTTAAATGTTTTTTCTGCATGTATTTTGGCTAATTTGATCTTTCTTATGTATTTGTATACGTC
>CAWUFW010003752.1:905000-907500 GCA_963921515.1 Calotriton arnoldi | reverse complement strand
GAAGAGAGAGCAGGGAAACCTGCTCTCTCTTCCAATATCCAAAGCCGATTGCTTTTCCACATGGGGAGCAGCATGTCAGCTGCTCCCCATGTGGAATAGCAATGCCGGCTCCCAAGGGACGTGGGGAGCCGGCGGGACTGTGGGGGGTTTGGGGACCCCCACAGTCCCCAACGGAGAGGGCCAGCCCCGGGGGATGGGGTCCCCGGGGCAAGTAGTGGCCCGGGAGGGGGGCCACGCGGCCCCCCTCTCCAAAAAATGTTTTAAAAAAATGGGGAAAAAAAAATGGAAAGGCCGGCCCCGGGGGATGGGGTCCCCGGGACCTTAAAATGGCCAGAGGAGGGGGGACACGCTGCCCCCTCAAAATAATAAATATAGAGGCCATGCCCCGGGGGATGGGGTCCCCGGGGCCAATACAGGCCCAGGGAAGGGGGCCACGCGGCCCCTTCCCGGTTTTTTTTTTTTTTGTAATTTAAAAAGGGGTAAGGCCCTGGGGGATGGGGTCCCCAGGGCCCAAAAAGAGAAAAAAGGAAGGGGGCTACACAGCCCTCCTTCAGGGACAAAAAATAAAAATCAAAAAACGATCGGGCCCGCAGGCCCCGCCCCTTCCTTCACCACTCTGCAAACGCGCCCCTGGCGCGTTTGCAGAGGGGGAACGAATTCCCCTTGAATACTGGGGGTCCCTGGGGGCCAACTAGCCCACCAGGAACCTCCAATATGCGCCAGGGGCTGCGTTGCAGAGACGTGTAGAGAGGCCACACCCCTTTTACACCTCTCTGCAACGCAGCTCTGTGGCGCTTTTGGAGGTATATGGTGGGCTAGTTGGACTCCGGGGACCCTCAGGATTCAAGGGGACTTAATCCCCCAACTTAAAACGCGCCACGGGGCGCGTTTGCACGGTGAAGGGAGGGGCGGGGCTTCAGGTGACATGTGTGCAAACAGGCCCCGTGGCGCGTTTTAAGATGGGGAATTAAATCCCCTTCAATCCTGAGGGTCCCTGGGGGCCAACTAGCCCAACAGGTACATCCAGAAAGCGCCACAGAGCTGCGTTGCAGAGAGGTGTAAAAGGGGTGTGGCCTCTCTACACGTCTCTGCAACGCAGCCTCCTGGTGCATATTGGAGGTTCCTGGTGGGCTAGTTGGCCCCTAGGGACCCTCAGGATTCAAGGGGACTTAATCCCCCAACTTAAAACGCGCAACGGGGCGCGTTTGCACAGATGTCACCTCAGGCCCCGCCCCTCCCTTCACCATTGTGCAAATATTCCTCTAAAATCAGCCGAAATACGAATTCCGATTTACTCACCTGTTATCAGGAGAGACCTCAGTGCTGTATCTTTCAGCCCAGTACTGGTCCTGAAAAGTAATTCTAACCATACTTACCAGTAACTTGAATTTCCTTCCATAGGCTAACATTGACTGGTTTCACTTGGAAATTCTTCTAAGTGTGGAGTTTTGGAACTTTAAAATATTCCTCTAAAATCAGCCGAAATACGAATTTTGATTTACTCACCTGTTATCAGGAGCCTCAGTGCTGCATCTTTCAGCCCAGTACTGGTCCTGAAAAGTAATTTTAACCGTACTTACCGGTAACTTGAATTTCCTTCATAGGCTAACATTGACTGGTTTCACTTGGAAATTCTTCTAAGTGTGGAGTTTTGGAACTTTAAAATATTCCTCTAAAATCAGCCGAAATACGAATTCCAATTTACTCACCTGTTATCAGGAGAGACCTCAGTGCTGCATCTTTCAGCCCAGTACTGGTCCTGAAAAGTAATTTTAACCGTACTTACCGGTAACTTGAATTTCCTTCCATAGGCTAACATTGACTGGTTTCACTTGGAAATTCTTCTAAGTGTGGAGTTTTGGAACTTTAAAATATTCCTCTAAAATCAGCCGAAATACGAATTCCGATTTACTCACCTGTTATCAGGAGAGACCTCAGTGCTGCATCTTTCAGCCCAGTACTGATCCTCAAAAGTAATTTTAACCGTACTTACCGGTAACTTGAATTTCCTTCATAGGCTAAGATTGACTGGTTTTCAGCAAAAAAGTTTCAAAGTGTTGATTTTCACAAACTACAAATATTCCTTAAAAATCGCCTGTATGACAAACGCATTCTTTCAACTGTTTACAGGAGATGCACCAGTGCTGGATCCAGGATCCAACACTGAGTAAGAAAAAGTAACGATAACAGTTTTTACCTGCTAAGTGAATTTCCTTCCATAGGATAACATTGGTGATTCTATGAGAAAAAGTTTCTAAGTGTCAACTTTTAAAATACAATAATATTCCTTAAAAATCACGACTGTAACCAAAACGCTTTTACTCAACTGTTTACAGGAGATGTACCAGGACTGAATCTAGGATCCAGTCCTGTGGTTACAAAAGTAATCCATAAAGTAACTAATTGCATTTAACTAGAAATTCACATTGAGCTGAATGTTGCATTGTGTTTGAAAATGTGTTGCCCATTGCAACAACTGTAACTACTGTACTTAAAAGTC
>CAWUFW010003752.1:630000-895000 GCA_963921515.1 Calotriton arnoldi | reverse complement strand
ATACATATATATATACATACATATACATACATATATATATACATACATATACATACATATATATATACATACATATACATACATACATACATATATATACATACATACATATATATACATACATACATATACATACATATACATACATACATATACATATATATATTCCTCTCCTTCTCCCTCCATTTTGTCCAACTTTGGGCTAACAAAATGAGTCTCATCGAATTGCAAATTTAAAACTTAGGCCTTTACTTGAGGCATAAACTCTAATACTGAGACATGAATGGTGTTGAAGTGGAAAACGTGGGAAGGTTACAGAGAGTGTACCTCTATCCACTGAAACCATTTTTTGCACCCGGGACAAAAGCTAAAAGTCCTTTTCTATATGACAAATCACAAAAACTCAGGTGTCAGCCTCACATTTTTGGCAGCCATTCACTATCAGCATGTTCCTTTGCAAAATCCAGTCACGGGTAGAGTTTATTGCTGGTCCACATGAAGTCAATTCCATCTTAATCTTTGATTTTAGTTCAAATGAAAATGTTTTTCATCATCTATGGAAACAAAACAACCTAAAGATGATGGAGTTGGTCAAAGTGAGTTTTTGGTCAAAACCGCATTGAATTATTCTCAAAAGCACTAAAGCCAATACCAGTTGTTAAGAAAATGAGAATATTCTGACACCAGATACTGAACGGTGGAATAATGCAAAGCATGTGCATCCATAACAAGCCTCATAGTGAAAATCATCATTATTCCCCACTAACTAGCCTCTGCTATCAGGCGGCTGCCACAAGGTTTGTAACAGACTATCATCAATGTTTTGGATTTTGAGCTTTTTACAGAAATCTGATGGCAAATTTAAATAATATTGGGCTCCTTAAAGCAACTGTTATCAGATAGTTTTACCTCAGTCTGTTTAGTTCTGTTATGACTTCTCTTACCCGTTGATATTTACAGGATGAATAGAAATTGATCCTTTGATAAGCTTTGCACTTTCTTTCAACATAAGATGAAATATTCAGTACTATTTGTATAACGAGTCATACCTAGCTAAATTGGTTTATCAGTATATAACACTAAGACATACCGCAGTAAAATGTCAAATGACTGCTGAACAATAACCAATTAAGTTTTTCTAGAAAAATGGAAAGGATGCTGGGAGTACAGTAGTACAAAGAATATCCACACAGTGCTTCAAGACAGGTACAGTCTTTGCAAAAAATGTACCGGAGTCTGGGTTACAATGATATGAAAAACAAACTGATGTGAAAAAGCAGCATGGCTTATATGCACAGGTTTATGTTTCACTGCAAATAACCAATATTTATCTTCCATACTTTGTAAACGGGGCTTTCAAGATAAACTATTTTTAGGCAGTAATCTGAGAAAAGGCAAATCTGCTATGTATTCTTTTTGTCGCTTAAGTCCAAGAATGGATCTTGCAGTTCAATGTATATATAAGACTAATGCAAAATCCCTATTGGGGTAATGACTGTGGTCACATGAGATCAGGACGTATAGGATCTGGGCGCATGAAACCATGCTCACAGTCTGACTGCCTTCCTTGCCCCCCACCTGCGGACCTGCTTTTGATAATCACGCAGCATCTGAGTCAGTAAATTTGAAGCTTGGCAGTGAAACAAC
Source organism: Calotriton arnoldi (assembly GCA_963921515.1). NCBI lineage: Eukaryota > Metazoa > Chordata > Amphibia > Caudata > Salamandridae > Calotriton > Calotriton arnoldi. The sequence goes on along the minus strand of CAWUFW010003752.1, from coordinate 893,353 downwards.
CTGCTGCCAGTGTCTAGAATATAGTCCATACAAACATCTTCTGAAGACTCTCTCAGGAAAAAATGGGTTAAGAAATAACAGACAGGCTAGGTACACCTGCTAAATTGCCACAATCATCTAAACCATCTCTGCTCAGTGATTTTGGCAGTTAATAACTGGAGAAACATGCTGCAGTACAAGACTGACTCATGAAGTATAGATCTAAACTGGCTATACATCGACGTCATAAAAATGTCCGACAGACGTGGGGCCAACAAGAAGGAACTATTGGAAGCTGGGGCTGAGGTGAAACAGCTCCAAAAAAAAAATGCTCAGTGCTGATTCTATCATTTTCAGACGGCTGAAGATATGGAAGGTTGCTCTCCTCGAACAAAGTCTGATTTGTGGACATGCCCGAACAGATTAAATGCCCTACTTAGGAACTCCATATAAAAAATTAGGTTCCAATGGCCCTAAAACCTAAAGACCTTTTAACATTATTTACAGTTCTACACGCACAGAGGATATGTTTTAAATTCCTAAATTCTCAAGACAGAGAAGCTATACTTCAAGCAACACGCACTGTGGGCACAATTTCTTATAAAAATACTCTTCTTCCCAGACTTTACACAAGCAGTCCAGAAACCATGCAGAGCTCTGATGCCACGATAAGGGGGGCTAAGGGAACTGTGCCTAAAATAGCCTATGCGTGTAAAGCTCAGAATAAAGGTGGAGGTAAGGTAATGGCATATATAGGCTATAGAGAACTGGCTGTTTGGTTCAAGAAAACACCAACAAATAAAGTCCCTCTTAAGGAAACTTTGGGCATGCCACAAATCAAGCAGGACAGGAGGATGAGACAAGAATGGAAACATAATTTGGTCCTGCAGATCAATTTAACGCAACCACTGGTGGAGTGCCGGGAGCCTAAACCACAAACAGAATCAGGGGAAGGGAAGCCAGGACTGACTGAGATCCTTAAAAACAGAGAAACAATCAACAGGGTGATATGATCAACAGTTGGTAATGATCCTGGGACAGCCTTAGGAGTTCTATTGTGGTGAGGTTCCTTTACATTGCTGTGAGAAGCATTAACCGTCCACAGGTTAGTGACTGCAAATACTATGTTGCCTCTACTATGATGATACTGTAGGATGCCTCCGGGGCAATATGCACTGCGACAGTGACCAACCTCAGAAAACCTCTTGTGGCACTGGGGGCAATGAGGTCCTTGTACCTTAGATACCAGAAGAGTCCTTTGAGTAAGGGCTTTGAAATTGTATTGTATATTTTATCTCTCTTGTTCATAGGTTCATAATGTATAGTAATAACACATAAGGTGACGGGAGGAATGCTCGCAGGTAGTCTAACCACTGGCAATCGCTTGAGGTAGAATTCCAACTCATAGTTCTCCGCCCATTGTACCACACTCATAAAGGCTTGTCATGTGCAGCTCAGTACTGACACTGCTTCTCATGGGAACAGTCCATTCCGAACTGAGAGGCAAGCACCCCTGCAGAAAGGAACACAAGCAACCCCAGACCATGTTTGGACTTGTTAGGCTTCATCAGTTCTGGTTCAGGGAGAACCTGGCTTGGCAGTTCATGCTGGACAGTTCCGATTGAAGCAGAATCAAGGCTGATTTATACAAGGATAGGTCTAATCTGAGGTGCCATGGTGGGCAAAAGAACAATGGGTTGGAATGCTACCCCCAGCGACTGCCAGTGGTTAGACAAGTTGCAAGCTATCCTCCTTAGCAATAGGCATTGTATGCATTTTTTTTTCTTGCAAACAGTGGGTAGTGCTAGACCCACAGTAAGTGAGTAAGGAGTGCCAGGGAGGGGAGGAAGAGTCCCAGAAATAACCTGGATCACACTTCGGTGGGGGGGGGGGGGGGCTAGTGTTTAAAGTTGCTTACCTTCGTTAACGCCTTATCTGGTAGAGACAGGATCTAACCGCAGATTCCTCATCTTAGAATCCTCCCCAGGCGACAAACTGGATCCGGAAACGTTTTCAGCAATACCTCTGCGTGTCGAGCGACTCCACAGCAACGTCATCTCCCGAATGCGACGTCAACAAAGTCCATTTAAGCCCTCCCCCAACGTGCTGATGTCAGTTTCTTTTGTGACTATTTCCGCGTCAAAAATGCTGAGCCACTTAGAAAAACAGTCTCTTGAAACAGTGTGACAAAAAGGGAAAATCTTGTGCCAACAATACAGATTGAAATAATTGCAGTAGAATACAAAGAGGGGATCTAGGAGACCACAGGGCCCTAATTTCGCAGAGTGGGGAGGATGGGTGGGTCAATAAGTAATCTCCGGCTAGATCCTGTCTCTACTAGAGAAGGCGTTACCGGAGCAAAGTAACTTGCTCATCTGATAGAGACATCTAGTCGCAGATTCCTTATCTTTGAATCAGATGCCCAAGCAATACCATCCTTGGAGGCAGGGCTGCGAACTGACCTCAAAGAAGATGCCTAAATAGCAGTGGCGTAACAAAACTTGAGGGAGCCCCCCTACGAAGTACATGGAGGGGCACCCCTCCAGACTCACTCAGGAGCTCTCCCGCCAGGGTGCTTTGCTGAGGGCCCCCTGGAGCTCACCCCCCTGCACTGCAGGGGCCTTTGTTACACCACAGCCAAATAGGAGAAGCCGGTCCAAAAGACAGAAGGGACCAGACAAACAAAGATGCTCACCGAAATGAGTGATCTCCAAGAAGGACTATGGGAAGCCCATAGGGAGTAGAAAGCTATAAGACCGTGAGAAATACGGTATAGAACCAGTAAAAGAGGCAGCCCCAAAAGGGATGCACCTTAAGATCGGGTATTGCAAAGGGACCGCGGACAATGGACCAAAGAGTCCAGGCTCAAAACCAATTGGAAGGGGCATACACAGCGTGCTCATCTCCAGCAAACACAGATAGCGAATAAAGAGCACCCCACCGATCGTGGACGAAACTATCCTGAGAAACAGAGTTTGGAAAAAAAAAGGGGGACCTCCAATGATAGAATGATGGACACAAGGGAAAGAGAACAAAGAATGCTGAGGAGTATCGCTAGGAAAAGGAGGAGGGAGAAGAAGAAGGGGCAACATATAGTTGATTATGACAATCACACAATGTCCAACTTATGGAAGCAGGAGAAACAGGTAAGAAACCTAACCAACACTTCATGGAAATTTGAGAAAAGATAGGATATGCCCCAGGAAAAAGTAATGAAATACCCCCACCAAAGAAGTGGGTTAAATGGAACCTCTCCTATAAAAAAAAAGGGACACCGCGAAGGTGGGAGTGGAGGGAGGAAAGATACAGGAAAGAAAGGGGAACGTAACCTCTTGTGAAATAAGGATACCAGACAAGGATCCAAACAATCAAGGGGACTGGTGTCTCAGGTGAAGAGAACTGACAAGAACAGCAGATACAACTGCTATCCTACAGGTGTGACGGCAGATATGTATGAAAAAACCCCACAGGAGGCAACAGCAGTAGCCGTAACCAAAGTAGGTAGGTAGAACACCGAAAGGGTAAAAACACATGCAACACCACACTGCTGAAGAGAAACAGCATCAGGAGCATGATAAAGTAGAAAAGGGCCTACACAAGAAAGCAGTGCCCAGACGCAATTCGAAATAATACGCCAAAAAGATGTAGATACCACAGTGGTGGAGTCATCGAGCCCAGGCCCGAACCAACTGGAATACAAATATGAGTAGGAGAAAATCCATGTATCTCACAAGGTAAAACAGAACAAAGAGAAGGTCCACACTGAAGAGGGTCGAAGACTCGAACGAAAATTAACCAGGCCAAAGTGTGTGCCTGCCTGTGGTACCAGTATCGCCCATATGGACATAACAGGCAGAAAAAAGATGAAGTTGAAGTCCCTAAAAGGGATACGAAGTGCATAGATAACTCACAAGATGCTTATAACGCATAAAAAATAAGGTCCCGAGAATGGGGAACAAGGCTATAGTGCACCCGCACAACATAAACAGAATACTACCTACAGAGTAAGTACTCAGGTAGGAAAAATCAAGCGGCAAAAAGAAGATGCAAGAACAGACTCCCACGAGACCGCAAAGCAAGATATGTTCCAGATGGCTGGAAAGGAAGCCTGTCACTGACAGCAAAAATGAAAAAAACAGTACCTGCAGAAAGCAGGAACACCACACCAGGTGAAACCCTAGAAGAGAGAGAAGTACTCAGCCCTATGAAGGCGGATAAAAGTCAAAACAATGGGAAACAAACTGTCTCAGACAACCCTAGTACAACAACAGAGTTAAGACTCCATACCACCATGACTATCTCTGAACCGGCATAAAGCAGAGTCGCCATGCACACCAAACAGGGAGGCGCAATCAAAAGGCATGTCAATTAAAGTAGTTTGCACAGCCTCCGAAAATCTGGAAGCACACAACCATGCACGCCGACGTAGCACTATGGAAGAGGTCATAGCCCGACCAACAGAAACAGTGGTATCCATACCACAGCGGATGCTAAGAGTGGCAGCTTGTTGCCCATCTTGTACCAGCGGGAACAATGGCATTCCAGGCTTCTTCCAGATGGGAGGGCAAGAGCTGCTCCACTGAGTCCCACAAGGCATGGGAGAAGCGGGCGAGGACATAAGAAGTGTCCAGAGAGTGCAGGGCAGAGCTAGAAGAGAAAATATGCCTACCACAAGCGTCAAATTTCCTGGCCTCTCTTTCCGGAGGGAGAAAATCAATATTCTGGGTGGCTAAAGCAGCCTGAACCACAAGGTTCTTAGTAGAGGGATGTCTAAGGAGGCAGAGGGATCTCCTGTGGCAGGGCGATGCCTGTGAGAAATAGAGCAATGCACAGGAAGCCCTGTTTCAGGTTTAGCCTAAGCACCCAACAGGATATTGTAAAGACAGTCACTATAAGGAAGTACAGGCTCACGTTATACTGGTCAGGATGTAGAACACCAATTAAAGGGTTTGTTGACAATTTCACAGAAGGCAGTTGTAAATCCAGTATGACCAAAAGTCAATTGAGCATGTCCGCCAGAGCGGAACTCGCCTCCGTAGCCAAACCAGGAGGAGACAGAAGGCTGGAGAAGATTCTAAGCCACTGGCGCCACCCAAGTCAAGTAAACAGCTAGACTGCATAGGGGGTGGAACCGTGTCCGAAATGGGAGAGGGACACACCACACCGTCTATAGTACTTTCACAATCATGGTCCTCAGAAGGAAAAACCAGGAGGAAGGGAGTCTGAGATGGTCGGCTCCACCGGCGCCACATCCAACGATGCAGCCGAAGCCTGTTGACGCAGAGAAGGTGACGCCTGAACGTAGAAAAGAGCGTTGATCGATGGCACCACTATGGGAGCCGGCAGACAAGAGCCCGACACCAGAGTTGGCAGACCAGAGGCAGGAGCCGAAGGTGGGAGCCTCGACGGGCCGTGCACCGGTGTCGCTAAGGTGTCAGATACATGAGGCCGACCTAAAGCTGGGGGAGAACCCGCTGGCGGGATCAAAGGCACAACCTCATGCACTTCTTTGGTGCTCAAGGGCACTCCAGAGGTAGGTGACGACCCAAGAATAGAATGAAGAGATTGAGAATATTGTCTCATCTGGGTCAAAGACACCCCGGCCCCAGGATAGGCGGGGAGACATGGGGCGGACTCATGCCCCGACTCTTCAACAGAAGATCGGGGACCAACAGCAGGCAACAAAGACAGGAGGCGCCGCGACTTCGATCGCCGACACTTACTGCCAGACATCGAACGCTGGAACAGCTCCTAGCGTGGATGGGCAGTTGGTCCGTAGAACGTGTAGGGGACCGAGGATGACGAGAAGACTTCAATGACTGTGACATCCACGCCGTAAGGAGCTTCATGCGAAGTTCGCTGCGCGCTTTTGGTCAGAGCTGGCGACAGGAGTTGCACTCGTCTGAGTCATGGTGCTCACCCAGATCAGGCCTCGAAAAATCCACTCGCAATTGCAAGAGAGATTTGATCAGGTCGAACTGTTTTCAGCATTTACTCATCCATGCTGCCGAGTTTACTTGAGCTGAAATGAACAGGTGTTCTGTTCATTTAAAAAGTGAATGAGCAATAAAAACGCCTTTAAATATTGTTTTTGTCTTGACACATTTGCTGTCTGTTCAAGGACAGAGGTCAAATGTCAGTTTGTCTTTTTACTAATTGTTGCTCATCTGTTCCTGGAAAATAGTGTTTAATTTTCTCTCTCTTATGGTTAGTGGTTTTCGTCAAGTGACTTATCTGACAATAATTGTGAAACAAAAGGCTGTAAAATGTCAGGTTTTTTTTCTAACAACATTTAAACACCTTGTAAATGAATAGTACAAGTATTGAAACATATATCGGGTATTATGAAATAACTTTTTTTGTAATTCTGAAGTGTGATGCAAACAAAGATTTACATAGGAGCAAAACAAACTGGAACACTTTACTTGGTGATGTGCAAGTGACAAATATTTGCAGGAACTCGATTTCCAGATATTGTCCACTATATAGTTTTAAAACCACGTCAATAGGAAATTCTGTGGCCATTTCAATGTAAAATCTGCTGATTGCAAATGACAGTGTGGTGGTACTTTATGCTTTAGTTATGCATTTAGTAAAAGTGAAAGTTTTTAAACATGATTTGAGAAACATTTCTTCCCTCGCACTGATGACAATGCGGTTAATGAATTGAGGCAAGTCAGCAGTCCTGTGTATCCTATATGTGACTAGATTTGTATTATATATGGAGCAAAAGTTTAGTCTATTAAATCAAACAAAGGAGTTTTCGGTACAGTAGACATGCTGAACTTTCATATTTGAAGGTGCTCTCATATGTGACAAAGAAGAAAATGGCATCTCAGTGAATAAAAATACTTGCCCAGGATCACATAATTTGAAACCAGTTTATGGGTCAAGAGCATTATAATTAGGTTGAATAGTTTATTTAAGTCACTAGACCTGCAGGTCTAGGAACATTTTTAGGATTTTTCTAGGCCTGCAGACACCACATGTAAACCGATTGAGGGTCCATGGCGGACATTTGTCGTTCACAGGACTTACAAGGCTTGAACCCTGAGGACATTGAAAAAGGGTAGAAAAAAAGCACACTGCTCCGTTGATGAAAAAACGTCAAGTAGGCCGAAAAAACGGTCAGAGCAAATGCAGTGCGGATCTGCGTTGCTAGTGGGGAAAAGAAGGAACTGGCATCAGCGCGTCAGGGGAGGGCTTATATGGACTCCATTAACGTCACATTTGGGAGAAGGCGTCGCTGTAGAGTCGTTCGACGCCCTCTACCGACGCGCAGAGGTACTGCTGAAAAAATTTCCGGATCCAGTCTGGCGCCTGGGAAGGATTCCAAGATAAGGAATCTGCGGCTAGATGTCTATCAGATGTGGAATTACATTCATCCCGAGGGGTATAATTAGGGGCTATGGGAGAATCTGAAGCTTTGATGTCCTGGACAGTTATCACTTGGAATGTAAATAGGCTAAGAGATCAAATTAAAAAAGGCGGATGCCATAAGGCCACACTGATGTACAGGGCTCTTAAATTCCACTGGCACTGAAAAGGGCAATACTCCGGATCTGGGGAGACCAAGACCAAACATCACCATTTGCAATTCAGGGTTGATGATAACCCCTAGGGATATAGCAGGAAAGTGGGAAATGGAAAAAATATCCAATCTGGGCTTGTGGCACAGGCTCCTTAACTGGTGCAAGGCTGCGAAGAACAAGTTACTTACCTTCAGTAACGCCTTATCTGGTAGAAACTATATCTAGCCGCAGAATCCTTGCCTTAGAATATTCACCAGGAGTCAGACTGGATCCAGAAAATCTTGCACAATAAATCTGCGCGCTTGTAGTTTGCATCGACCGGCTCTGCGGCGGCCACACCAGAAGGGACGTGTGTGGTGACTTTATAGGTGACACCCCAGGGCGCCAACATCATTTTTTGTGACATTTCTGCGTCAGAAGCGCAGAGCCACGAAAGAAGGCTGATGGACCAATGGCACTCACTGCCATTTCACCTGCACCAACGCACACTCCCCACACTTCACACATGCCTCACCCCGTCTGGAATACATGCAACTCAACATGAATCTCTCAACAAACAAAATACCGAGATCTCGGACACGATTGAGATGCATTCCTTGGACATCTTCCCGACAGACACCTGGCTAAACCCCACATCAGCTTCTACCATTACCACAGCCATCCCATCGGTCTACAAGATCTCCCTCCAGGACAGACCTAACAAACCCAGGAGAAGGACTCGCAGTTATCCATAAGGACTCCTTCACCTGCACCACCAACTGTAAGAAAGCCGATATGTCCAAAAGATAAACATTAACTGCACACAAAGCAAAGCCTTGCCGGGGTAACGATAAAATAAACAACACCTTGGACAAAAGTGAGGAAAGGGAAATCAACATGCTTGTCAGTGCACCAAGCCACAAACTTGTCCCAATGGCAGGCACATGCAGTCTATGGACGCCTGGCTGACAGAAGGACTTTGCAAACTTTCAAAGGGAGGTCAAAAACAGTCAGCTGCCACCACTCAATCTCCACACATGAAGGCAGCACATGAGCAGGTACGAGTGTAGAACCCTGCCCTGTTACAGCGACAAGAGATTCGCCCAAAGAGCCTGCCTGATTGGAGGGCCGATGCTCATGTTCAGGAGTTTGGGATACCATACTCTCTTTGCCCAATACAGAGCCACAAGGAGGACTTGGGCCAAGACGTTCCTGATCTTCTTGAGAATTCTCGGCAGAAGTGGTATTGGCGGAAAGGCGTACAGGAGGCCGGAGTTCCATTTGAGACAAAATTAGTCTCGGAGCGAGAGCTGCCTTGGAAAACCCAGTGCACATTAGTGCTGATATTGCATGTTCTCGGCGGTGGAGAACAGAACTAATCAAGGTTCTCCCCAGTTGTGGAAGAGTTCTTGCACCGCCTCCAGATGGAGCCGCCATTCGTGATCCACGAGACATCGATGGCTGAATTCATCCGCCCTGGTGTTCTGAGAGCCCGCCAGGTGTTGTAAAACCAGGAAGATGTCCTGACGATCCAGCCATGTCCAGAGAGGCAGGACATCTTGACACAGGGTCCATGACACAAATCTGCCCGGTTTGTTGAAATACCACATGGCGGTGGTGTTGCCTATGAACACCTGAACCAACCTTTCCTTGGTGGAAGGATGAAGGTCTTTTAATGCTAGGTGTATCGCTCTCAACTCCAACAGGCTTATGAGGAGCTGAGACTCCACTGGAGACCAGAGCCCTCTGATCTCCACCTCTCCCAGATGTCCACCACAACCCAAGAGTGACACATCTGTCACCAATAGGAGCTCTGGGTGGGGAAGGGAGAGAAGTCTGCCACTGACACAATCACATCAGCCACCACTGCATATCTTTTGCAGTTCCCTCTGATATCTGGACCAGGTCAGAGAGATCCCCCAGACGCTGCGTCCACTAGGACTTCACGACCCACTGGAGAGCCCGCATATGCTAGCAGACATGTGTTACCAGCAGGATGCAGGTGATCATTAGAACCAGCAGTCTCTGAGTCAGTCTCATCAAAATCCAGGATAGAGGCTGAAACATCTGAATAATAGCCTGAATATCCTGGACTCGCTGCTCCAGAGGATAGGTCTGAAACTGCACGGTGTCCAAAATGTCTCAGATGAAAGGAAACGTCTGAGAGGGAGTCAGGTATAACTTTGGTATGTTGATAGTGAACCTCAGCGAATGCAGGAGGTCCGCCGTCGTCTGGAGGTGGGTAGTCTGGACTGCCTGGGGCAAACTCAACTTCAGCAGCCAGTCTTCAAGGCAGGGGAAGACTGGTACCCCTGCCTCCGTAGATGGGCTGCAAACACCACCATCACCTTTGTGGACACCAGAGGGGTGCTGGTAAGGCCAAAGGGGAGCACAGCAAACTGAAAGTACTTGTGGCTTACCATGAACCACAGGTAACGTCTGTGGTCTGGCAGAACGGGTATGTGAAAATAGGCACCCCACAAGTCCAACGCTACCATTCAGGTTCCAGGGCAGACAAGATCTGAGACAGCATGAGCATTTTGAATTTCTCCTCTCTCAAGAAGTAGCTGAGAGTGCACATGCCAAGTAAATGACGGAGGCCTCCGTCCTTTTCGGCACCAGACAGTAGCAGGAAAAGCAACCACATCCTACTTCTAATGTCAGTACCCTCTTAATGGTTCCTTTGACCAAAAGAACCTGCCCTTCCTAACGCAGCAGGGAGAGGTGGCCCTCTGTCAGCCTGTATGAGAATGGTGGCGTGGGCGGTGGGGTTTCTGTGAATAGGAGGGCATAACCCCGCTGAACAATTTAGAGCACCCATTTGTCCGAGGTTATGGACTGCCATTGGGAAGGTGGTGCTTAATCCTGCCACCAACCGGTTGCTCGTCATGGTAAGAGGGCATATCAAAGGGGTTTTGTGGCTGCGGCTGCTAGGGAGGTGGCGGACAGGTTGGATCTCACTGGGCTAGTGGGAACCATGTCAACGGTGACAAAAGGAGTGGGGAGCCTATTGGCCATGGTGGCCAAGCAGGAATGGACGTGTTTGGTAGCCCCTACCCTAGCCACTAAAGGGGCGAAAGTCAGAGTGTGACCAGTGGGGGCATTGGAAAGTCCCAGCGACCGGGTAGTGGCCCTGCTGACATGAAAGAGCTCAATCTGCCTTATCACCAAACAGGCGAGTACCACTGAAGGGCATGTCCATATGGAATTCCTGGACATCCCCCGAAAAGCCAGTGGACCCCAACCGGCCGTGGCGACTGAGTGCCACTGACGAAGCAATTGCTCTGCCTAATGAGTTGGTTGATCCAGTCCACAACGAATAGTGAACTTTGCTGTGTCTCTGCCATTGGTAACAGCCTGGGACAGGATGGCACAGGCCTCCTCTGAGACAATGGGCTGCACTTGCACAATCGAATCCCAAACTGTGTGGGAATACCAGCCCAAGAGGCATACAGTGTTCAATGACTGCAGTGCAAGACTGACGGAAGAGAATATTCTCTTACAAAAGGTGTCCAGCCTCTTGGATTCCCTATGTGTGGTAGGGAACACACCAGGGTGGACTTTGGACAGAGAGGCCTGAACAACCAGAATCTCTGGGGTGGGAATAGCTGGGTTCCCAGGAGTGGGGCGATGGCAGCAAGCAATCGCCCTGTGCACAGAGCCCCTGTGCAGGGCATGGCCTACGCCCAAGCAGAACATCAGTGAGAGCTTCATTAAAGGGGAGAAAAGGTTCTATGGGGGCAACTCCCGGTTGTAGCACCTGAAGATGTTCGTCTTGACTGCCACTGAGAGTAGCATATGGTCAAATACCTCAGCCACCCTCCTCACCACCATGGCAAATGAAGCCCCTTTCTCTGTAGTCACACCAGGAGGGGAAACTAGGCCAGTGCCTGGAGAAGTGCCTAGACCACTGGCATCTGACAGTTCTTCATACCAGTTATCCTCAGGCTCTTCCATGGGGTCAGAGTAACCCATAAGTATCCTCAAATCTGCCCCAATCGTATTTCACACAGGGCCTATCAGAACAAGCATTGGCATAGCCAATAGGTCTCGCCTTTGGGACCTTATAAGTGTTTAGGTAGATCTATTGGCTTTGCCAATGTTTGTAAGCTATGTTATAGAGAAGTTAAGTATTAAAATGGTTAATAAGCTGTCATTGAATTCCAAGGTTTCTTTGGCAACAGGAGAAACAATCTAACTGCATCGCAGAGGTACATAGCTGTAGAAACAAACACACAATTAAGGAAATGCATACATGTATAACTACATAAATACATAAGAGTCAACAATAAACGGATCTGCCCAGAACATATATCAAACGTGACTCCCTGCCCAGAACATATATCAAATGTGCTTCCTTTAGTAAACAGTGCACATTGGAATATAAATGCACAAATTGATCGCGCATCAATGTAATTGTTAAAGAAAGCCGTGCCGCCTTGATAACTCGTTGCGATGGTCGACCGGGAAGAACCGCTGCGAAGGATTTGTGGACAATTCCTGGCAAGGAACTGTGGGATAAAGGCTGAACATAGTCTATTTCAGTCCCACAATATTAATAAAATGCCCGGAGAAAAAAATTGCACAAATCATGCCTCAATTTGCACAATGGTCGGCATGCATAATTGTGCCTGCCGGTTAAGCATTACATTTCTAAGCACACTCATGACAGATGGTATGAAAACACCCACAGGGAGGAGGAAACTGCAGAGAGTTGGCAGGGAAAAGTTAAAAACACATGGTAGGAGGGTAAACATGTATTGTGAGCACAGCAAACACGAGACAGAGAGCTGGGGTGGTGAAAAGTGAGGTCAAAGAGAATATATCTGCCATCCTCACTCCAGTCCCATATGCTGCTGGGTCTGCCTGGTGTCAGCGAGGTGCCAGACCTATCCCATGGGGCCTCAGCAGTTAGTTTGGTCGGGCTCCTGCTAACTACCTTTACACCTAAATGCCAGTTGATCTCTGGGACGGATGAGGTCAGGGGGTGGGCAGGGCGATGTTCATCACATTTCTCTACTGTTCACAAGCCATTATCTTTAAAATGCCCCTAAACGTTGCCAAAACAAATGGAATGAGTACATAATACTGCAGGAAAACGAGACGCTAGTAACGCACTGAGTAATTAAATCAAATTTCTTTTGAGTGACTCTGGCTGGTATCTACAGTATTCCCAAACTGTTCATTTCTTAAAGGAACATACCATGATTATTATATTGCTTCCAACCCGAGCACTGCATGAAAAAGTAACCTCTGAACATCATCTTAAAGGCCAATGCTTAGGAAAGCTTGAACACCAAACGAAAATTAGCCTGTGAAATAAGAGCTGCTTGTGTCCAGAATGGCACAGTAATTGATTTTTTTTTAAAACAAATAAAAAAACAGAGGTGGGGGTATGACGTTGCCAGGGTAATAAATAGTCTTTGATTCGTACTGCCAACTCCACAGGGCCGGATCCCTAGAAAGTCTTTGCGATAATTATAAAATCCAGTTTCAACATGGATAACGGCCCCATCCTACCCTTAAACATGACCAATTATTATGCACCTCTCAGAGCAAAATCTATGAAAAGCTGCTGCGCCGCAAGTGCCGACATACGTGTATAACCCAAAATGCCCCCACCCCACATGATAACCCAAAATGCCCCCACCACACATGGACCCAAGTGTGAAAGGACTAGCAGCCCGTCCTGACCATAGCAAGATGGCACGTTCAATAGTTGTTCCAAAAAGCACCATTAATGGGTCATCTACACCCGAAAGCACGCAGGGATGTCACGCTCACTTCTTGGCACTTGAGAACTTTGAAGTGCCAGGTCTCTAGAGCAAGAGGTCAGGGGCCATGGTGCAATGAAGTGTTGGAATGTGGCAGGCTGCGTGCAGGACAGTGTAAAATGCAGGTCTGTGGAACAATACATCAATGACAAAACAGAACTTAAAGCGATAAATAGGTGAAATGGATACTGTACCCCGCTTTATGCACCACGTCCAGAGATCTGAAAGGGAAAGCAGGGGCATGCACAGTGCCCCGTTTTAGGTGTAGGCACTTGTGGCGCATGCACGGAACCAGGGGCAACTGCCGGACACCGAGTACGGCACGGGTGCTCGCCCAGGCCATTGTTTACTGCCGCATCCAGACATACCTGCATGGTGACCAGCTCCTTGGCGGCCAGCCTTCACAAAAGCCACGCTGCCTTGATAAAGCATTTATTATGTGTACTCGGCTATGGAACATCGCTACGAAAGGTGCCATGGTGCGGGAAGGAAGAGCACGCGCACGTGCCGCACTAACCTTGCGCCCGAAGACCTGGACGGACTGCAGTGGTCCTTTGGCCGGCATGGTTCCTGAAGAAAAGGCACAAACAACACGGTCAGGAAAAGCTGCCCCGGGTTACGGCTAAAAGGCTTTAACAATTGCACTGAAGGAGCTCAAAAATAATCTTGCCTCTCCGTGATCGGCTAGAGCAGGAAAAGAGAACAGGGTTTCCGAGGTCGCTCACCAGGGGCAGCGTGCGGTAAGACGTGCACCGGAAGCCAACAAGTGTGTGAACGTAGTAAACAGACAAAAGCAAACAGTAAAAGCGCTGAAAGACAAGCGCGGCCCTGCGGCCGCGAAATGAAAGTACATCTACAGCGTTTACCTTACGGGAGCGAGCAGGGGCACCATCTGTTTTCAAGATAATTACAAACAGATGGTGCCAAAGCTCGCTCCCGCAAGGGAAACGCCAAACGTGCACGCGTTGCAATAGAAAGCAATGCAAAACGTGCACGCTTTTTGCCAAAATGCTGATCGATTCCAAAAGGTGCCCTCCTAAGCACCGCATGCGCGCTGCATAGGCGAGACCTAAAAAGGAGGCACCATCATCGACCAGGAGGCTCTTGTTCCAGTCGGCGCCCAGTCGACATTGGACGATGCCGGTCCGGTACAACAATGAGGTCAGCAGCGCCGGGAACGATGCCACTGGAACGGGCTCCGGTAAAGGTCACAGACTTGTGACCAGAGCGGATTCAAAAGGCTGAACTGGCGATGAGGGAGAACCCACAGCAGTAAGGGGGGCATGGGGTGGAGGTGGGACCTGCTGAAGGCGCTACAGCGGGGTCGGCATGCCCAAATAGGAGGTGCATACCCTCATAAAATGATTTTAGCTGAGCGGGGGTCTTTACAAACTCTGGGAAATTCTGGGAGGCGCAGAGCGGACCCTAACTCAAGTGCTGCAGCTGATGCATGGGAGAGGGGCCTAGTTTGTGGTGTCGTTCCTGTGCCGCGTCCGAAGACTTGGACAGGCGCAGTGAAGTCGAAGACTGCTTCAACTTCTTGGACTTTTTGTGGGACTTACCCGACAATGACTTGAAGGGCAAAGATGACCGACGGGAATGACTCTAAGAGCGGGCCACGAGCCTTCCTTGCGACTCAGTCCGGGAGCGGTGCGTAGTCGTCCAGTGTCGGGTGACCAGGAGCTTCAGAGCATGCACCCAGACTGCCTTAGGGTTCATTGCTCAACAGTCAGGGCAGGCCTGGAGTCTTGGCCCGGCTCCAGGCACCAGAGGCAAACCAGATGGGGGTCTGTCACAGACATCTGCCTGTGGCAGGAACCCACAGGGTTTAAACCCCACAGGTATTTAGGGGACATTCCTATTGCACACTAGGAGCAAATGCTAAAAAGAATTTCCACAAAATGTCAAAAAAATAGTCCAAAAAATGGACTGAGGTACCCCTCTCCGGATCTGTGCTAATGGCGCAGAAAGAAATTGTAGAAAGTAGGATCTGCTTTCATGGTTACCCCCACTTTTTGCCCGGTGTCAGTGTGTTTTGACTGTAGTTTGCAAGGATCCTGTCAATCAGGACCCCAGCATCTGTGCTCTCTCTCTTAAAATGGCTTTGGTAAGTACTTTTATACCTCCACAATTGGCTACTGGTGTACCCTTCCAAGTCCCTAGTATATGGTACTGAGGTACCCAGGGCATAGGTAAACCGGGGGTCTCCCGTGGGCTGCAGCATGTATTGTGCCACCCATGGGAGTCCACTTGAACTCCGACTACAGGCCTGCCATTGCAGCCTGTGCAAGTTGGTGCTTGCACCTCTCACAACAGGTATAAGTTTCCTTATATCTGAGGTCAGTCACTGCACTTGAAACCTATAAGTCACCCCTATGGAAGGCCCTTCAGTACTGAGGGCAGGGTGCTTAGTTATAACTGTGAGGGTGCCCTTGCATGAGCAGGACACCCCTACAAACCCGAGTCGATTCTCAAGGCTTTGTAAGTGCAGTCAGCCATTTTAAGGTATATAGTGGACATCAGTCATTACGAGATGTCCAACTATATAATGGCTGTGCCGAACCTGGTCATGTTTGATTTTAAACTTGTTGGAATCATACCCCAACACCGATTCCAGTGTTGGAGGTATGATTCCATGTACTGGGGGGGGGCCTTTGAGGAGCCCCCTGTACCAGCCTTTTAGGGTCTGCCAGCAAGCTAGTGCTGATGCCAACCACAGACATGATTCTGCCCTCCTCCTGCTGAGCTGAGATCGAGCTGCGGAGGGTAGAACTACAGATTTCCTGTCAAAAGGAGGTGTGACCACCTCCAGACAGGACTTAATGTATTGGGCTGGGGTGGGGCGCTTTGCAGCACAACTAGACTGAATTGAAGGGCACATTTGGTGCCCTCCTTCCATGCCCCGATTTGAGCCAGTTCAGGAACCCTTGGTTCCCGCTCTGGCGCGAAACTGGACAAAGGACAGGGGAGTATCCTTCACTCTGTCCAGCCCCTTCTCTGGGAGGGACACCCGAGTCGTTCCAACCCTTTTCCTAGGGTATTTAAGGGCTCACCTGTGGGTGGGTCCACAGACTCATCGTGGAACATTACTCACCTCTGAAACCAAGACACTCTTCAACCGTCTGGACACTTTGACTTCGATTGGAACCGAGACTGCATCAAGGAAGACTCCTGCTGCTCCTGTTCTCGCTGTTCTTCAAGTCTTCTGCTTCGTCTGTACCTATGCTTCACCCAGGTTCTGCAGAAGGCCTGTGGGCATCAAGGACATCCGAAGAAATCTCACCTTGGAGTGAAGAAGTCACTCCCCTGCATCTGCAGGCACCGCAACAAAGCTGACCAGCCTGCTGCTCCGGTCGTACTATGGACTTCCCGAGGCCCAGCAACACGGGTGGTGGTTCTGCAGCTCTCTAAAGGCATGACCTGTCTTCTCTGCAAATTGGAGGACAGTATTCCTCGTCGGAGCCTCTGGGACCAAACCCGCATCGACTTGCCGTTGTCAAGGCTTGTTGAATCTGCACTCGAGAGATCTTCAGGCTACAAGAAACTCCAGCCTCCAGCACCTCATCCCTCAAAGATCAGCGCCCTCACTGCATCCCTTGCACCGTGGGTCCTCCATATTTGGTGAGCTGCCTGAGGTCCTCTTGTGATGCCTGTGGGTCCTCTTGAGGGTCTTCCTTTGCTTCAGTGGGCTCTCTTGCTTGCTCGAGGCCAGCTCTGACACTCCTGCACTTGGCAAGTCCCTTGCTGGTCCCTACGTTTGCAGCTTTTCGCTTTCCACGCCATTTGCAGATACCAAGGCTTGTTGGTGCTCCCACAGGACACCGACCACCTAGACACAGACATCCAACGTGTGACAGCTCATGCATAGCTCCTGGTCTTCCTCACCATCGCCCGATCCCCACAGCTGCAGCAACAAGGTCCTCGTCACCTCCTGAGCTCTCTGCCAAGGGTGGGCATTGTGCTTCGTGCCTCCCGGTCACTCCTGAGTGGCATAAACTCGGTCTCCTCTGCTTGCAGGCTCTCCTCTTCAAAACTCCACCCTTGGATTCCACTTGACATCTTCACAAAACTTCTCCAGAGGCCTTTTCTCCAAAGTTTTCCATTGTAGTCTACGGCAGGTTCCGACGTCACTTCACCCCTATGCACCCGGCTTCCCTGGTGTAGCTAACCTGGTTCCTGGGACATCCACAGATGGGGTGGCTCTCCAACCTTCCGTCCTTCAAAGGGTTTCTTCGGGGGTCCTCTGGGAAAGGTCCTTTTTCTTCAAAACTGCAACTGCGACTTACCATTGGGCATGAGGCTGTGTTTTCACTCTGCACACAGCCTACAAGGGGTTCCTGGGTACTTACCTCAGGTGGTTCCTTATTTCCCCCAGCTCCTCTGAGTCTTCTGGTCCAAGTCCCGTTCTTCCTTGCAGTTCGCATTGCACTTTCTTAGCATATGGTTTGGTCTCCCCCTGGAGACCAGTGTATATTTGTGCTACTTTCTTTTGAGTATCTCCATATGTACTATTGATATCACTAGCTAGGAGATATACCAATGTGTTAGTGATTATCTTTGTGTAATAAACAGACTTCTTTTTATAAACACTGTGTGGTTCGGTTTCATCTAATCTACACTGTCCATTAAATGTGGTAAAACATCTGCTTTACACTCCGAGATAAGCCTGAAGGCTGCTCTCCACAGCTACCACTTTGAGAGCTTTCTATGGTTATCAAAGACCACTAAAACCAAAGGGTTACCTGGATTAGTGCACGGTGCATCACTCCTTAGAGTGTACACCATATACTAAGCCAGGCTTCTACAGAAATGAACTAATGTCGGCGCGGGGAGAAAAGAACTTATGTCAGCACACTGAGGTGGCACCTACATAAGCACTGTGCACGTCACTTCAGGCGCACACAACACTGATGCAGAGCTGATCAACCCCACCTACTGTTTCACAGAGCTACTGCTCAAGATTTTCCCAATCCAATCTGACACCTGGTAAATATTCTAAGGTAAAGAATCTGCATCTAGAAGTCTCTATTAGATATAATCCTATTTATAAAGGTAGAGGTTCCCCCACTTGGAGAGATGATTAAAAAGATAACTGGTTAAATGAGTAGAATTGAGAAGAAGTGGTAACGCAACCAGTGGCCGGCCACGGATATTTTTTGCAGTCGGGGGTGAGTGCAGACAGGAGGTGGAGGACTTCTAGAATTATTGTTGCGTAGTAGGTGGACGTAAATGGAAATGTGGCGTTTATAATGTGTGGGTACAAAGTAGATATTTTGGGCTGGGATGGGGCGGACTCTGCCTTCCCCCCCCCCCTTCCTAGGGTTTTCTGATCTTTCTTGATTATTTTCTTGGGCGACAGGCACTCTGCAATTTTCATGGGCAGTTCTAAGCCCAGTGGGCAGGGCAGCAGGGTGGGGGGGGTGTTGGGTGGGACTGTTAAATTTTTTGTTCGAAATTTTGATTGCATCAGAAATTGGCACAGACATACGGATTGGGGGAGTGGCAATACACTTAGAGAATTTCAGTATACCGCGATATGGCACCAGTCGGAGTCAAGGGGGTTAGGCTGTTGAGTTGGAATGTCAATGGGTTGAGGGACAAGATTAAACTAAATATTGTTCTTCAGGACGTCAGGCGCCAGGCACCTGACATTGTCTTACTGCAAGAAACACACCTAGTTGGAGACACATGTAGAGCACTGCATAGAGGGGGTTACATTTTACTAGCACATGCGGGTTTCACCACGGGCTCCCGGGGCGTTGGTATTTTGATGAAAAAAACTTTTCCCCTGGTGGTACAAGACACT
Source organism: Calotriton arnoldi (assembly GCA_963921515.1). Classification (NCBI taxonomy): domain Eukaryota; kingdom Metazoa; phylum Chordata; class Amphibia; order Caudata; family Salamandridae; genus Calotriton; species Calotriton arnoldi. The sequence continues at coordinate 874,283 of CAWUFW010003752.1, read as the reverse complement.
TGGTCAGATAATAGAGGGCGATATGTTGGAATCTCGGGCACTTGGGAGGGCCACCCTGTCACCTTCCTATCGGTCTATATCCCCCCGGGCCTTCAGGCAACCACATTTAGGGATCTGGGTAGGCTGCTGCTAGAAGTCCCGGAGGGTCTCCTAGTGCTGGGAGGGGACTTCAATTCGGTGGTATCTGGAGGTCTGGATCGCTACCCTCCGTGGGATCTCCCCCGCGCGCAGGGCTGGCTGCCCGACTTCTTAGACGCCATGGGGCTGGCAGATGGGTGGAGGGTTTTCCACCCTGACACTTCCCAATATACCTTCCACTCCGGGGCTCACGGGAGTCTATCCAGAATCGATTACTTTCTACTACCTGCATCCCAAATTCCCCAAATTAGTGAGATAAAACACTTAGCTAGGGGCATTTCAGACCACTCGCCGTTGTGGCTCCAATTGTCAATCGGATATCAACAAGTGGGACGTGTGGCCCCCATCAATCCGTGGTACCTACGCGATCCTCATATCCGACAGGAGCTCCTTACGGCCATTGATAACTATTTTAAGGAGAATGAAGGCACGGTGGAGTCCCCTCGGGTGCTTTGGGAGGCATTTAAGGCAGTGATACGGGGCCAGGCCCTATCTTTAATATCGGGGAAAAAGAGGGAGCAGCGTAGAGAGTTGGTGGCGCTAGAGTCGGAGGTTGGGAGACTCGAGGCAGATCTGGAACTGGACATCACACCCGATAAACTCCACCTCCTCAAACTCAAACAACAGGAATACAGGGTACTAGCGACAGATCAGGCGCAGGCTATGGGGAGAGCGGTTCAGGGACGGATATATGAGATGGGCGATAAGGCCGGGAAACTCTTGGCCTGGTTGGATAAGAGAGAGTGGGCAAGTAGATTAGTACCTGAACTCCGGGGGCAGGAGGGGAACCCCCAGTCGGACCCGCAGGCAATTGCAGACTCTTTTGCGACCCATTTTAAGACTGTCTATACATCGGTAGCCCCTTACCCTATGGAGGACTCCCGCCAGATGCTTACCGATATTGCTCTTCCTAAACTGTCGGGGGTTGAACACGACTTTATGGACAGTGTCATATCCAACGATGAAATAGCGGCAGCAATACGGCCACTCAAGCCGGGTAAAGCCACTGGCCCTAACGGACTGCCAATAGAACTTTACAAGCTTAAGCCGGACATACTAGCCCCGTACCTGCGAGCCATGTTTGAGGACTCGAACGAGGCGGGCATATTGCCGCTAGACCAGCGTACTGCTACAATAGTTACCATCCATAAGGAAGGTAAGCCCAAGACAGAATGTGGTTCTTATCGACCGATATCCCTGTTGAATGCGGAGCCCAAAATCCTAGCTAAGCTACTCGCTACTCGCCTGGTGACAGTGATTGAGACACTGGTCCACCCGGATCAATCAGGTTTTATACCGCACCGCAACACGGCATTGAACATACGCAGGGTACACGGGGTCCTGGGCAGGGCGGCCTCTATATTGGAACCGGCAGTTATAGTCTCCCTGGACGCAGCTATGGCATTCAATACTATCGAATGGGCGTACCTGTGGGCAGTATTGGAAAAAATGGGGTTTGGTCCTAAATACATTCAATGGGTGAAGCTACTATATTCCCAACCTATGGCCCAAGTGGTGGTCAACAACAAGAAGTCGGCCGCATTCGAGCTGGGCAGAGGAACCCGTCAGGGCTGCCCCCTGTCCCCATTGCTGTTTGCCCTAGCGCTTGAGCCACTGGCAGCCTGGATACGGAGGGATCCGAGGATCAGGGGTATGCGCTGGTCTTCAGAGTGGGATGACCGGATTTCCCTTTACGCGGACGATATCCTCCTGTATTTGTCCTCTCCTAGGAGATCCTTAATAGTGGTTTTGGATATCTTCACGATTTTTGGACGCTACTCCGGTTACTCCATAAACTGGAGCAAATTCCTACTGTTCGTGGTGGCAGGTGAGCCTCCGCTCCTGCCACGTGGGTGCCCTTTACAAACCTGTACTGAAGGGTTTACATATCTGGGTGTCTTTCTGTCTTTGGATCCATCTCTTCGCTATTCCCGTAACCTTCGGCCCCCGCTGATCCAGCTGCGCAAAGATATAGCCAGGTGGAAGTCGCTTCCTCTTTCCCTGTTAGGTAAGGCCGCCCTTTTTAAGATGATGTCCCTGCCCCGGTTCCTGTACGTCCTGCAAAACTCCATGGATCCGATACCCGCGTCATATTTCCGAGAGGTCGAGAACCTCCAACGAGACCTACTTTGGAGTGGTAGACCTCGTATTGCTCTCAGCAAACTTTCCTTGAACTGGTATGATGGAGGCATTAGCCTCCCAGATATAAAGCTGTATTACTGGGCGTCCCATCTGTCCGCCATTAATCACTGCACCTATGCCCAGCCGCACGACCCGGGATATAACATGGATAGGTGGCTCCTCTCTGGAGGGACCTTCAGTAGAGCCCTTTACTCCAAACCCCGGCGATATCCACTTACGGGCCCCACTAAACATGCAGTACACGTTTGGCACACAGCAACCACTCGCCTGGGCTAGAGACGAAAACTAACACTCGCAACGCCACTATGGGACTCCGAACAACTGGGGGACCTGTGGAGGAGTAAAGGATTTGACAAGTGGGAACTTATAGGTATTGCAAGAATAGGAGATTTGTGGGACACATCTGACATTAAGTCTTTTGCAGCGCTGCAGCAACAATATAACATGGCCGAATCAGAGCGCTTCCGATACACACAGGTCCGACACGCGCTCCGTACACACTTACAGCCCGGGACCACACTGCCAGAAGCATCCCCACTAGAGGATAGAGTACTAGATGGCCATCTCCCTGATAGCACCATTTCTCTGATATACAGAAAGCTGGTCAACAACATCTCGGACCCTCTCCAGGCCCTCCGAGAGAAGTGGACTGGGGATGGTATAGAAATGGATGATGAGGAATGGCAGGAGGAAGTCTCCTCTCCCAAAGTAGTAGCAATATCTGCTCGTCTCCGCCTCGTCCAGCTAAAACTTCTCCACCGTATTTATATAACGGGACCTCAACTGGTGCGAATGGGAAGGGTGGGGGAGGGCACCTGTAGGCGGGGATGTGACCAGCTGGGAACCTTTTTCCACATAATTTGGGAATGTACCCAGATCCAAACTTACTGGCGGGACATCCATGACATTATTAATACTGTTTTATCGGTGCAGCTCCATGTGGAGGCCCGTAGATGTCTCCTCAACATCTGGGAACCAACTAATTTAAATGTCGGTTTGACGCAGTGGGTAACGCTGGGGCTAATGTTGGCCAAGAGGAATATTGCCCAACGCTGGGGGCGAGTAACCCGCCCACGACACAAGAATGGGAAAAAGATATGGACTGGGCAATGTTTAGAGAGAAAACTGTGTATATATCGCGTGGATGTCCCAAAAAGTGGTCTCGTGTGTGGGACAAGTGGAACTCTTATCGTGGAGAAATATGTCAACCTCCTTTGCCCCTGTCCATGACTACCCCCCAGTCTCCCCAGACTCTTCATCATGTATGAGTGAATTCTGAAATATCATTTAGTGAACCAATGATGCTTTGTGTATTGCTCCCACTGTATTGTCCTGATATTGCTGATGCGTGTTTTTTGTTTAATAAAAAATGTTTTACAGAGAAGAAGTGGTAGTTGTAATGAGAAGATGGGATTTGTATGGTGTACACTGGTGGTTTAAAAGTATCATACCAGGGGCTTGGCCTAGCTAATGACGGGTGAGACGTATTGAGCATGAGCTCCCGCCGGAGCTCCTAATCCTGAATTAATCCTGCAGCATCCAGCGCTATTTTTGCCCCCAGAGTACGGGCCTGGGGGACACCCCCATGCTGCTGATCAGTGGGAGCCCCGTAGGTGCCTGACAAAGGAGCAGCGCGACATTGTCGGATCTGGGGCCGACCGAGAGAGGCACATGCAAGATGGCGGCTCATAGGATCGGGGCGGCCTCGGAAGACTCCCAGCGTCACTGAGGGGGCCAAAGGAATGAACTGCGACCGGTTGCCTGTGGCTGGTCCCCCCCCCTCCCTCCCTCGAGCGGCCCGAGGAGGGGAACAGTAATCAAAAGGAAGACCTGGTCTGAGGGCCGTGGCCTGGGACCTACGGAGTGTTCGGGGCTCCGCCGCCGTGTGGCAGTGGGAGCGATTCATTCTGGCGCCGTGCCCCTACGGACTGAGAGACATGAAGACATGGCCGATTGGGGCCTGGAAAGATGGTAAGGGCCTGTGAGCGCTGCGGCGGCGGGCTCCGACCCATTGGGGGCCAGGACTGGATCTACTGTCGGCGCCGCGCGGCTGTTGGGCGGTGACGCGGGCGGCCCCCCCGCATTCTGTTCATCCTGTGGAGAGGCCGGGAAGATGCCTGTGTGACAACTGTGGCCCAAGGCGGGAGCCCGGAGGATGAGGCCCTGGCCGCGGTTTGGACGGGGGGCAGGGCACAGAGAGGGCCATGGCAGCAAGATCCTGGACCGCATCTTGGTGGTCCTGAACTGTTCTAGCGATGCGTCTTCCGAGTGTGATCACGGGTCTGATTCATGAAGACCAGTCTGGATTTGTGCCAGACCGATCTACCCGCCTGAACCTTAGGCGTACACATAACTGGCTTATGAAGGTACGAAACCGGACAAGTCCGCATGAGTTCTCATTGGACGCAGAAAAAGCGTTTGACGCCGTCAACTTGCAATTCCTTGACGCCACCCTGGCTAAATTCGGGCTAGGGCCGAAATTCCACAGCTGGGTGGCACTCCTATACAGACAACCGATGGCCGCGGTGCGTGTCAACGGTCGGTGCTCGGCGCCCTTCTCCATTGAGAGAGGGACGCGGCAGGGCTGCCCTCTATCACCTCTCCTTTTCAAGCTCATTCTCGAGTCGCTGGCTTGTGCCATCAGGTAACACCCCTCGATTCGGTGCTTCCATATCACACCCACAGAAGAGGACAAAATCTCTCTTTACACCGACGATATTCTGTTGTATATCACACACCCCGAAACGACCATACCGGACCTTTTCGATCTGATTACGGAATACGGACAACATTCAGGGTATAAAATTAATTGGAATAAATCCATACTTTACTGCCCGACCAACGCACAACTAGACTGCTCCTTGCCCGGAGAACTGCGAGTAGTGTCAGGGGGTTTTAAATATCTGGGTATTTTCGTCACGCCCCACGCGGAGATGTGTAGAAAGGAAAACTTGGGTGTAGTTTGAAGCAACTTCAGGGCCGACATGGAGAGATGGAGAGACCTTCCTCTCACCCTGCTCGGTCGAGCGGCCATCTTTAAAATGATCACCCTGCCTCAACTCCTATATGCCCTCCAGAACTCGTACCATCCCCTACCCAAGGCCATTTTTGTAGAAATAGCTAGCAAACTTAGAACACTAATATGGCAGGGGGGGCACCCCAGAATTGCACTCAAGACACTGTAGCGCAATCCCTACAACGGAAGGATAGCACTCCCTCACATAGAGGCCTACTATTGGGCGTCCCACTTGATTCCCATAAACGAATGGATACACAAACACAGAAACCACCCTACATACCGTCTCGAGAGGGAGGAAATGCTGCCTCATACACACTTACACTACATTAACGGGGGGGGAAGGGTAGCTCACGGTTGTTGCCCGCGACTTAAGTGACCCTGTCGGCATGGACAAGTGCCAACAAGACCTTGGGATGGACGGGACGGATCACGCGGACCACACCGCTCTGGGAGGGGACTTGGTTCAGGGAACTACATAAACTCACAGGGTTTGAGACCTGGGATCTCCACGATAGGGGACATTGTTGAAAAAGGGAAGCTTAAAACATGGGCAAAATTCAAGCAAGAATATGATATGAATGACTCCCAATTCCTTAAATACGCACAATTGCGACATGCTTGGCGGGCGGAAAATATCCCCAGTGAGCAACTTCCGGAATACGCACCCTTAGAGGGCAGGCTCTTACAGGAGGAGTTGACCCGTAAAGCGGTCTCCCTCACATATAAAAACCATCAACAACAATATCCCTTACGGGTTACTAGGGCTCCGAGCAAGATGGGAGAAGGACGTGGGGTCTATGGAAGATATTCATTGGGAGGCGGCATTAATGCACCCCAGAGAGGTTGCCATAAAGCAAGGCTTCGGCTCATTCAACTTAAAATATTGCACTGAACGTATTATGATAGGGATAGGCTGCACAGGATGGGAAGGGCAGAGTCACCACTTTGCCTGGCTTGCACCGCCGCTAAAAGCGCTTTTTCCATACGGTCTGGGCGTGTCCCGATCTTCTGCCATACTGGACGCAGGTGACTGGGCTAATAGGAACGGTCCTGGGGGTAACGTTGCCGCTAGAGCCAAAATTTGTGATATTGGGGATTCCAAGCGAGGTGGACATAACTAGAACACAGCTGATTTTTGCCTCCTTGGGGTTGGTGGTAGCCAAAAGGAACATAGCTAGGAGATGGGGAGTGGCAGACAGACCGACCATACAGGAGTGGACGAGAGGAATGGATATATATATGACGGCCGAGCAGGTCACATATCGCAGCAGAGGGTGCCCGAAAAAATTCGACAAGATCTGGGACCCATGGAGACAGCACATTGGGCTGGATATGGGGGATGACACGCAACAGTCCACCATACACATTGCACAGGAGACCCAGACATAGGGGCCCGAGAGCATAATGCCTTAATGATCACTCCTGCAGTTTACTCGAGAGGAACATTCGAGGGTTTTCGGATCGAGTGGAGACAGGTTTCCTCATACCGGGTAAGACCGCTGTTCATTCAGTATGTGGTAGAATGATGCTTGGCAAAAGTGCATGTTTGGGCGGTCAATGGGAACGTAGAGAAGTCCCTTTATAAAATAAAATACATTTGCCGGACTTACTAAGTAAATGCAAGCTACTCCAATTTGTTTAAACATACTTGGCCGGTATTGGTTTGGATGTCCAAACGGAGTGCAATAGTTTTTTAGGTGATGCACAACACGAAGGGGCCAACTAGAAAGTCAATACTACCGCTTAGATTAGCGAAGAGTGGAGATCTGTAACTCCGCTCTGTCATTGTAAGACACTTGAAGCTTAGTATTTTAAGCAGACTGGGGCCAATTTTAATATTTCAATATATTGCTCATTTTCTGTAGGACGTGTACAGCAGGGATCCTGTTGCTGTACTACCGTACTTACCAGGTGGAATGATGTGGCTCGCGATATTCTAATACGAGCGTTTATGCTTCTGTGATTCTTCACACATTACGAGGTATGTTTGAGCATTTGATAGGGCTTTTAGGTAATATTATTACTTATACACTATTTACTTACTAAACCTTTAACTAAACAAGAGCCAGTGCATATGTGCTTTGGGAAGGATATTAAAAACAGAAAGTGCAATAATTGTCTTGCACTCACATACATATATTATCTTTTGTTAGAAACGAGCCCTTTTCTAATAGAGAAGGTTTTTTGCATCAGTTATCATTTCGGCTCTGTCTTTTCTTTAAATTTTAGTATATACACTAGAAAACTGGACAGACTGAGTTCCAGTCATATTCTCTACGCGTCGTGTTAGATCCTTATATTACTTCTCCGATCCTGGACAGTGTACATTAGGTATGCGTTTTATAAATTTGCAGAAAATATACTATATGCTTGTTACATATGGAAATTGTATTGTTGTAGACATATTGGTGACACGACCGATGTCTATTAATCTCATTTTCTAACAATTATAAGTATGTATCGGATCATATGGTCAGAGTCAGACCTATATAGAATTACTATGAAACCCATAACAGGATAGTGTTCCTAGATCTTAATATAATAAACTTAGATCTTAATACAATACATTTGAGAAAACAAGTATACTTTCTTGGATAGACAAGGTTGACGAAACTCTGCCCATGTGGCTAATACGATGTCTTTTTTGTCTTATAATATTGGCAGTTCTATTCGCAAACCTGGAAAACAACAAGCATTTGGCTCAACTCCAGTACTGCAGTATATCTCACCATATATGTGGGGATTAATGAAGATTTGAATAAACGTCCTTCTCAATACATTTTTGGAGGTATAAACAAATTAATTCCTTAATCAAACAACGAAAGATCACCATGACGCGTTCTGAAGCATGTTCTCTTGAATACTTCCTTCTTTTCCTTTTTCTAAATTTCTTGCGGTAATATTATCTGCATGGCTCTTTTCATGAGAACTCATGATGGTCACGATTGCACTCCTTTTATCTTGTTCCCTTCTTTTCTCTCATTCTTGCTTCTCTTTTAAAATATTTTCTACTTCTCTAACGTAATTCACAACTCACAACTATTCACGGGAGATTGGCACAAGAGCTATTTTCAGACTTTCTGAAAGAAGCGTTTTTATGCAATTGAACTTTTTAACACAGATGGGTTAATATATAAAAGCTGGCATAATGAAATATTCGAGATTATCACGATGGCCGTCATCTCTCTTGAAGACAGAGAAATGCGATAAAATTTAATGAAACTTGCTTATTCCAATACTGAGTTTTGGTATATACATTCTTTTGACCAGCCTTGAAGAAGTCGTTTGACGAAACACGTGTCGGCTGTCAGCATCTACAATATTTACTACGTGTCAACATACTCAAGATCATCTGTTGTAATTTTGATTTGTTGTGTATCGGAAAGACCATTGTTTCGAATATACATTGAATAATGTTCTTGTTTATTATTAAATAACTGACAACAAAGTCAGCATTGAAACTTATTGATGGCTGTGCTCTGTAACTAAATATATGTTGTTATTTGTGTGGGGGAAAGTTTTCTCCATACTAGCTAACACTGCGTGAGTGGCACAGTGTGATACATTGAGCACGCCAAAATACTGACTGTTGAAATTTGGACTTTTTGGGTAACTAGAACAGAGGTGCTGGCAGGTGTGTTTACCACTGCCATTCATATCCTAGTTGCTTACTCGAGATCGTTCCCTGATTCAAAACAAAACCACATAACCATGACAAAAAGATACCGATGGCATGCATTAATATACACAGATCAATGGGAGGAGGGGGGAAGTGGCCTTGTCGATGACGTTCATATTTGTAACTGTTTGAGATCAAACTCCATGGATGCATCATGTAAGAATTGTTTTGTGCCGACTGTTCAGTTGAAAAAAAATTAAAAATAAATTTATATTAAAAAAAAAAAAAAAAGTATCATACCAAACACTCAACAAAGATGTATTTTGCTGTGCTTAGCCTTCTCTGAGGTTGTTTCACGAAATATGTAATGCATTGTTTTTTCTTTTAGTTTTAAATAGTGCAAACTCGACCCGAAGGTATCAAAGCGCATTACATGAGCACCAGTTGTGTTACAGACGGCCTTTTGTTGGGCACCGGGAGATTAAGTGATTTGCCCAGAATCACAGGATGTGGAGCGTCCTGACGAGACTCGAACCCAGTACCCCAGCTTCAAAATTGACTGCTCTAGCCGTTAGACCACATCCATCAAGAAATATCAATACAAATGGTTTAAAATAAAAATACATATTCGCATGATAGGACAAAAAAGGAAATGGCACATCATATACATCATAATGAACAAGACAAAGTATTGCTAAACACCGCATTGAACAAATCAAGCTTCGCTGATCAAAGACAATGCACAACACCACCATAACTTTGACCAAAGTGAAATGCAAAACGCCTTCAGAAAGGGAAAACCCAGACTCCAAAAGCAAGCCCATACAAATAACAAAGTGTGCTATGAATGGTGCTTACAAGAGAGCTTGTTGTACATCAAGCTCTTTCTGCTGATGCTTTGGGGGATAGGAGACCCTAACTATCTTTTTCAGCCTACACATGAAAACACGTTGCTAATCAGCAATTCAAAAGTCAAGTAAACAACATTGAAAGAAAAAAATGCAAGACTGTATACAAGGCTTGGATGATAGTAGTTCACCCTTCAAGGATATTTCTCAATTGGCAATGTGGGCAAAACTCTTGCCCTCATACTTATAAATAACCACTATTTCACCAAACCCAAAATTGCCCTGGTCAGCACATTTGTTTGTATGTATTTTTTTTGAATTTTTGGTCTTGTATACAAGCAGGGGTGGAAAAGGATAGGACTTCAAGGAGTTGTATATCTGAAGGAAAATCTATGGCAGCAAATCAAGTTAGTAGATTAATTTATATAACGAAGGTACGACAAATGTTTTATTAACTAAAAACCATCATCCATCTGCTGTAATTATCCATTTCCAGACGTGACAGTAAACAAAAAGTGCCTAGAGTTGATATATCAAGAGCAGTCCCATTCATAAACAAGAAAGTCAGTCTCACCTAAACCACTTCCTACCCATTACCGGCTCCCAAAAAATTAACTGCACACCCAACCTACCAGTAGATTCTAGTCCGCATTGAGACACATCTGTATTTATTTAATGTATGTATATTGGGAGTGTTTGTGAAGCACTACATGATGATTTCTGCTTTCTCAGAATTCTAGGAGGGAGAGAAGTACAAGAAAGATGTCAAAAAGTGATGCATAGTCTATTAGCATTGATGGGGGTTCTTCTTTGTGAAACTGAATTGTGCAAATGTTTGAAAAGCTGCAATTCCAGGCTACATACTTTTAATTCCACAATTAATGGGAAACCATTTGCGGGAGACCAAAATGCTGGCCCGGTTTTGGTCACTCTGCCTACTCGGGTGTCTCTAGGCCCAACACACTGGACAAATTAGGTGAATTCCTTTGAACCTAAACAAGCTGATAGGGTAACAGAGTCTATTCAGGGGGAGGGTGGGGGGCATTGATTAGTAGACCTGGAAGGTTTTAATAGTAAACTATAGGGAGGCAGCGGAGAGGACATGCAAACTATGCAGAGAGTCTTGAATTTGAATCTCTCTTTGACAAGGAGCCAGTGGAGAAACCAAAGGACTGCCTAAGAAAGTATTACATTTAATAACCTTGAAACATCCTCTAAAATTGGGTTAGCACAAAAACTTGATCACATGTGAACCCACAGATCCACTTATGGTAACGCAGGGGATATTGCTGAAGAAAAGAAAAATGGTATAATCACAAAAGGCAACAGGTAAACTGCATGCAAAATCTATGAGATGCCAGAAAGTAAGCGCCAAATGAGGGAAAGGCATGTTACATAGATTTAATCCCAGCATCTAAAAATACATCTCAAGAGCTCAGAGTATAGGAATCACCAAAATGCCCACCACATACCTTTCATATCATGTAGAATTATATACATGACCTGGAACTCAACTGTATAGGAGAGGGACAATAAATCAACTTTAGTACTGATCAGTCAACCAGCTATTCTGAGTAATAGTCTATCGCTTTGATGAACTGTGCAGGGATGAACTGGTCATGCTATTCAAAGTATCATCTTCACCATCTGACCATTGTCCAGCATCTCTGATTAAGGGCTAGATACCACCTTGCAGTAGACCATAAAACACAAATACTTATCTAGGGAGACAACTCAATCAACAAAACAAACATGCACCAGTCATCAGAAATCCTCTCAGCTGGCCAAACCACCACAGCAAACCATTAACCTATATCCAACTTTGATTCTTAGCAAAATGTACAGATAGAGCAGAAGGTAGTCCACTGCTGAACAAAGCCTAATCAGCAATCTGTGCAGGGCGCAGTACAGAATCCTACATGTTATTTCATAGAAAGGGAGTACTGAAAGTCACAGACCAAAGAGACAATGAAGCCCTAATCCTGCTATACCGGTTATATTTCAAAAAGCTCAACACACAATACTGTAGGGTTGCCTAAGTATTTCATACCGCCACAGCAAAAGCAGCCTTAGCATAGATAAATCATTCCTCACCAGGAAAACAACAAATTAAGGTACAAAGATGTCCCTTACATTTCTGTTATTTTAAGTACGTCAAGAAAATGTGCTGCGCACATCCTGTCGCAAAAGACACACAATTGATGGACGGAATGCAGAACAAATCAAAACATTCACCCCCAGTCAAGGGATCTGGGTTAAATCCATCATTCTTTTGCTCACCATGCCACCCCAGTTTAGACCTGACCATATGCAAATCAGTCTTGACCCTGTGCCTCATGGGAACAGTCCAGCCCGAACTGCCAAGCCAGGTCCTCCATGGACCGGAAACAAGCATCCTAGGACCGGTTTCGGGGTTTCACCCCTCATCAGCCAGGATAGCTTGATTCCAGTGGCATAGTGAGCCCAGGACCCACGTCTGGGCTGGGTTCAAACTGGAATGGCATGGTGAGCAAAGAAACGATGGATTTAGGCCCAGATCTCTGTACTGGGATGAATGTATGACATTGTTCTGCATTCTGTCCATCAATTGTTGTTTTTGCATTTGTCACCCCGAGTGGGACGGGTATGCCCAGACGTGGGTCCCGTGCTCTCCATGCCACTGGAGTCAACCTATCCTGGCTGATGAGGGGTGAAACCCCGAAACCGGTCCTAGGATGCTGGTTTCCAGTCCAGGGAGGACCTGGCCTGGCAGTTCGGGCTGGACTGTTCCCATTGCGTACAGGGTCAAGACTGATTTGAATATGGCTGGGTTCAAACTGGAATGGCATGGTAAGCAAAAAAAACGATGGATTTAGGCCCAGATCTCTGTACTGGGGTGAATGTATGACATTGTTCTGCATTCTGTCCATCAATTGTTGTTTTTGCGCACATCCTGTCAGCACACACTAAGATGCTATGAATAAGCAAACACCTGAAAAAACGGTAATTATAGTGCATCTCCAAGACCCAAAGCTGGCTCTGCGTAAATGCTGACAAATCCCAGATCTTACTTATAGGCTCAGCAGCCATCAGTGCTTCGTCATTTATGTGGCCCTATGCCATGATGAGCAAGTCACTACCAGAAGAAACCAGCGTGTTTTTAATTCTATATCATATTTACATGCAAAATGAATGCAGTGTGCTTTTGAGTGCACAATCAACTGTGGTGGTTCAAGATACTGTGCTCCTTCTTTGTACCCCAACAAAAGGTTGGTCTAGTGAGAACAAAAGTCCAGTCCCAACTTGAAACAGCAAAAACGCATAAACCAAAAGACTACAGAAAAACTTAGAAAAAATATCAAAACTTAATGGTGGTCAGTATTATACAGAGCATAAATAAAGTTGACCACAGCATATCAGCAGTAAAAGCTCTCCGCTGGATTTTAGTCAACGTGTCGATGCCAAAATGCTCTGCGGCTATACAAGAGTACATAAACGTTCTTCAACCACACTGAAACAACCAGACCTCTCTGCTCCAAAATCGTGCCTCTTTTACACTATGAACCAAGCAGACCCCTGATCTAAGAGCGTGACTCTTGGACCAATAGGAGTCAACCAGACATCTGCTCCAAGAGTGTGATTCTTGGACAACTATCAACCAACCAGATTTCTGCTTCCAAGTGTGGCCCTGCACAAACATTCTGAAACAGCTTTCAGCCACATATGGTATTATACCAAAAACAATAAACTCGATCAGCTTTGTCTCATCATCCCCCCAGTTCTCTAACAAGACATCAGGATAAGCCATACCCTACCAATGGCAGATAGTAATTGACCTACCTGGGGGTTTTAAGGCATATAAAGAAAAGACAGTCTCCTTTTCTCACAGCTTTATAACTAAGCAATGAATTCATGGAGTGTGATCACTGGGTAGCTTCAATATTTAGCACACATTTAGAATGAACTTCTCATTAATATCACCAAATCAAATGCAAGCTAAGTTTGCGATAACAGAGTGCCTCAACAACTTGCAATTCGGCCTGTACTTTAGATGACATGAGTTAATATCATTCAGTTGCTAATACAGAGATAGGCCTTTACAGAAACCCACGATCAAAATTGACTCAACCAGCATCTCCCACGTCCAACTCGACCATATTGGCATTTTCAGCAAGCCCAAGATTTAATAAACCTGGAGTCTGAACTATGGTCTCTTACTATTAAACAGGTTTGTGAGCATAGGCAGATAGTAGAAGGACATCAGCACTGCTGTGGATGACTTTCTTTTCTAGTACTTCTCACCTGGCAACTCACACTACACTTAAATGCATGCAAGCACCAAAGGGCTCTTCAGTTTGCAACAGGTACTGTACAAAAAAACTCCCTCACGTAAAAGTGGGTGAAGAAAAAGGACCAGAATACTGTAAAATGTTACCCGACAGAACCATTTGTAGTTCTCTTTATACATACCCAGGTTCTGAGGGACACAGGGTCGCCCCATTGTTTTTGTACAGTAAAATGTTATCTGGCATAATGCTTTGAGCTAGAAATGCACAGTACCGTGTATTTGGTTGACTAGCTAGTAATTAGTGAAATATTCACTTGGAATCGCATAGCTATTTAATAAACAAATTCCAAAAACAAAAAAAATACTGATTTTCTAAAAAGCAGCAAAAAAGTATGCATCGCTTAATCTTTATCATTTTTATTTTAATGCACAAACGTAAGCCAAAATAGATTAGAAAAAACTCTTGCTTTCTGCATTTTTTGATAAACATTTGAGTTAATTTATTTCATAATATTTAGTTCAGATTTAGATTAACTATTGTTTGTGCAGAAAATAAACTTCTACGAAGAAACATAGATGGTCTAATATCTTATACTTTCTATTACCCTTTTCTTGGGAATACTTTTTTTTATTTTTTTAGAAAATGTAAGAATGTGTTTTTCTCTCATATCTCTACTGGCTTCAAGGGAGACGTCAGTACACGTCCCACACTTCCAACCCACTGAAAGATGCACGAGTCTTATTTATTCCGCGATATTTTCCCTGTGCGCTCTGTTTTCAGTGCATATGCCACACCGGGATGCTTGGCCTCTGGCAGAAGCAAGTCCGCAAAATATCCCTCTTCCAGTGCAATCACATAAAAGTGTTCTGTTCATTAATGTTCAGATTAACTTTGTACTAAGTTTGGTAAACCCCTACTCTGGGCAGTTGTGAAATAAGGTTATTAAATTTAGCTATCACGTGCTCGTTGAAAGAAATATGCCAACATAACATTTCAGAAGGGGCAGGCTGAGACCACTGCACAGAATCTTGTGTTTGCTCACGCTCACATTTGTAATGTTGTGATTGATACAAGGGACACTGCTGTAGTTGCTACCGCCTGCGTCCTCTCTAATGCATTACAAGCCAGTCACTCTGTTTAAAGAGTTAAAGAGTATTTTGGCTCTGGACTAAAACTATTCCAGTACGATATCCACCGCCCTTTCAATGATTAGGTTCCATTGCATACAATAAAATTGGGGGAGACGCGTCCCACTGCCTGCTCTCTGTACTCGGTTTCTGTGAAAACAAACTTTCTGCCAATGAGTCACACAACTATGTACATATTTACAGAACAACAATCTTCTGAACGACTTCCAGTCATGTGCTCATCTCTGTCGTGGGAGGCAAAGCATCAACCTTAACATCCAGGAAGGGTTACTTACCACTGGGGGATAAACTGCAAACCTGCTCCAAGACACCAAGGACCTCTAAGCAGCATTTGACCATATGTTCCTCAAAATGTAGCTCAGTTATCTCGCAACTTACGCTGGGGAGCCAAGTACTGTGCATCACATCCTTCCTGGCAACCGCAGTCACTAGGTCGCACTGATCAGCTACCATCACATGCCAGGTCCGTTAAAGTTCTGCATCCAACCACCACCTGGGCGATCTGGTACACATGCAGCTGCTGGCAAAAAAGATCTGCAGATATCACGAGCATGCACAAGACATACAGATATTCTCAGTCCAGTACGCTGGGGGCTTGCGCAGTTCGAGTGCAGGCAGCCCATCCTTGTTCTCAGTATTGCTGCCAATTCCGAACAGTCAAACACCACACACTACTTGCAAGCGAACTGAAACGCGGAGAACCTCCTTTATAGGCAGTGATTTGCAGGGCACAAAGTCAAAAAGTTATGGCTTGCTCTTGAACGGTGGTGTGGGGTAGGAACGCCTAGCTCAGGGAGCACACAAATAGCTCGCAATAATTAGAATGCCGGGTGCCCAGTGTTAGTCTTTTAAGTAAAGAAACCGACATTTAATAATCTTTAAGAAAAAATGCTCGGAAACTTTAAGAAGTTCATAGGGCATTATTTAATTATCTAAAACAGAGTCTTGGTTACACTGCAACTTTGGTGATATTATTGCTGAAACAGAGCTGGTTTACATTTGACAGAAAAAAGTCTCAGAGCTAAGCACAAGAATCTGCTCTGAGGGCGATCTGATCGCACAGTTCGATAGCTGATTCCGGTCTCTGTTGATCTTGGCCATACAGCTCTTCAGGAGCCGGCAACGGGGACCGCAGTCCTCAATCTATCGTGGTTGAAAGAGGTAACAAGGTATGGGACCTCCGGTTGTCGGGGTCAGAGGGGGAAGAAAGCCATCTCGGGGTGCAATGGAGTTCAATGAAGTGCAGTGGCACTCTTGGAGAGCTCAGTCACTCACAGTGAAAGGGAAAAGGCTGAAGCGAAGACGCAGGGTATAGGTTCCTCGTGTTGCTGAAGAAATAAGACGTGATGAAGGCTCACTGGCCTAGTCAGTTCCTCTATGTCACTTTAAGAAATATCTAAGGCGAATACGAAGTGCAAGCTCAGAGGCATCACACTGTCATTGGTGCCACATAAACTCCGTGTTTCACAACAGAGAACCTGCTGGCTTCAGCAGCACCACTTGCAAGAGGAGTGCCTGTCAAGGTGCGCAGCTGTTACAGCCTTCCAATCACGGCAGATTCTACGCGTCTGACATTCTCATGGTAAGTTTCTACGCTCTGGCTCTCTCTGACCAGGGCAGGTCCCCTCCTCACTTGCACACTCCAACTCATGGGTCCTTCAGCAGCAGGCATGCAGTTTCTGCCACAGTTCTTCGAGTATAGTCCTTACCCCTAAACAGTGGACAGCCACGATTCCAGTCTCTTGTCCTCGAGTTCCTCTACATAGTTATGCAGAGCTTCAAGAGTGAAAAGGGAGAAAACAGGATACCCAAGTGACCAGTCAAATTCAGAGCTAAACCAAACATCTGGGAGGACCAATAAACTCAAATTGCATTTGTGTTCAAGAGGCCACCTGTCCATAGTAACTAGTTTCAGCTTAAACTGTCCTCCTGGATTTTAAGCATTGAACTCTGGCAGTCCCTGCTATTTTGCACACATCGTAAGATGTGGAAATGGGGCATGTAGCCACTTTTACCTTAAGAGGTGTTGGACTAACCATGCCTTTTGGTTATTTCTGTGCGTTTGGTGTGGTGACAAGACTAGCCTACTGGAACTCAGTCCAGGGAACAATAAAAGGTCTCTCCTTCCTTGAGGATGGGTACTGGAATCCAGAAGGATTCACTTGGCTTCATCAAACATAGTGGATGAGGTGAAGTGAAAGGAGAAGTCCGCAGGGGAGGGGTCAACCCACTATAGAGCATCCTTTTACCATAGTAGTTTCATACTTATCAGTGGAGGTGGTGCACAGGCAGACCACTATACAGGTTTTCCAAACAAATTCATACATGCTACACAGACAATTAGAGATTTGAGGGGGCCCATTTATGACCAAATACAAGCATTTACCAGGAAGAACGAGTGGGCAATCTCCCTACCTAGATGTAGGCAAAAAATGCCGAAACCCACTACTGAGATCAGCTGCCACCAATCAATAGTAGTATTATTTCTTGGTCATGGGGGCAACTGTCGCCCAGGTTAACAGGAGTACCACTTTAGAAGGTCCTCAAATGTACTGAAGAGTCAAACACTCTTGTCAAGCAACATACCATAATAATTTAGAACACTTGCCAAAAGACTTCTGATACACGACTTTCGTGCAACAAACTACAGCAGGTCTGCCAGAGCATAAGACTGAAGATTATGAAGTCATATTGGCATTGCCAGGGGCTTTTTAACCTACAGTCCTACTTTAAACAGGAGGAGGGATAATGAGCCGGGCGGGGAAACCAGATACAGCCCTGGAAAGAAAAAATATACCTATGACACATTCAACCAAGCAAGGGATTACAACTATCATGCATTCAAGCAACCAAGCAACTCTCTGCAGGGCGGTGCAGGATAAGTTCTTTATCCCCACAACCTACCCCCAGGAAATTGTTGGAAAAACTTAGGTTGTGGTTTGGAGGACTCTTACACGATCCCCAAGCACCCCCAAGAAAATGTTCTAAAAAAATTAGGCCGCACTTCATTTTACAGCCCACTTTTTCAATTATGTTGACTCTAATTCTATGGGTTTTATAGGCAGGGATGCTAATAAAATATTCAATCACTTCAGAGGCTGCCACAGTGTCCTATAGAAGCACTTCTAAAGAACAGCAAATCATATATATGTGGTCTGTATCATACGGTTAATCAATTAGTATGAATCATTGGAAGAGGCCAGAGGTGAAACATCTACCCTTGGTGGTGCATGCTTTCATTGAGTAGATTATAAATGTTTGATTTGCCACAGGAGCAATCTATACGAATGTGTGTTATACAACCTATCAAAGAGTGTGCTCTCGCAGGCTACACAGGAGCACCGAGGAGGAACCCAATAGGATTGAAAAAAACAAGCAAAAACCCTGTGCCCTTGGAAATAACACCAATTTCGGTTTACTGTGCCATGACATAACGTCCATCACTGTAACTGTGCCAATAAACAGTCAATTAATATTCAAGAAGATAAGATTTAGGCCTAGGCTTGTCCTGTCAAGAAAACTTGGCTACACCACGAACTACTTTTTTCCTCCCTTTTTTTAACCTGGTTAGTTTTCCCATTTAAAAACCAGAAGAACACAACGACTGCACCAAGTTTTCAACACACATTTCCCCAAAACCAGAATGCCACATTGCAGTCTGACATGGTTTTAGTTTCAAATGCATACCTGAATGACAATGCATACCAGTGATGTCATCTGTGAACGACTATGTTCTTCTGGAAAAGCGGGTGCCAGCATACAGCTACTATTAAACTCAAACCGAATGTCATTCATGTGCATCAGCAAAGTAAGCAAACTGTACTAAATGATAAACATTTTCGCTCTATTTTGCAACTAATCCACACATATATATATATATATATGCACACATACACTGTATTCTGGTCATGTATTTCTAAAAGTGTCTGGCAGGGTGTTGTGTGTCCACAAATACAGTGGGGCTAGTAACATAACATGACTGCCCCCCATAGAGGCACATATTCTAATTTAGCCAAAACTGGTGTAATCATGAGAAAACTGGTGTAATGCTGAGAAATGATTGTGTGTTCTATGTCTTAGTGAAATGATTTCATATTGTGAATACATTCATATACAGTATGCCAATGCTTAAAAACGTAATGCTAGGTTATTGGCATTCCTTAACCCCAGTCTCCTTGTCTGCAAACCCTGGCAGCACTTGCAAATAGGATAACCCAAAGACTGAACACTAACTGAAAGGAACGCAGCAAGCATCTTCACAGCACTACTGTTGCCAGGCAAGCAAGTGAGGCAACAAAAATCAGCACCGCGCACATCCGCAGTCTTAAACATATTTCTGGCATCATCACCATAATTCGTATTCTTTTTCTGCTGAATTTTGCATGCACATCCTCGGAGTTTATTGTGGGTTGGAAGTCCCAAAGGCAGATCTAGTAGGGAGACTGGGGAGGGCCTCACTGTATTTTACCTGGTGCAGTCGTCTATGCAGGACCCGCAGTTGCCATCCTTCAAGTAGCACGCCGCTCTATTGGAGTACAAGATGCTCAGCTCTTCCGGTATTGCCGCTCCTGAAAGGATTTATAATTCATTGCGTTAAAATTAATTGGCCAAGCCCGTGTAACCAGACGCGAGCGCGGCATACATTTTCCGAGTTTTACTGCAGCGAGGCAGCCTGCTGATGAAGCAAAGTCCTCGAGGACCGGAGCTTACTCGATACCCGGGCACCCCAGAGGGTGTGCAGCGCCCTCAGCACTGACCGCTAGATTACAGCACACACATGCCACCATTCTGCTCGCACACCTCATTCTCTAAGACACTGAGTCACGGAGAAGGAATTCGCCCTGTCATTTCCTGACAAGGAGGGCGAGTTCTGCACACTGCTGTCAGCCAGTCCCGTCAGAGCACAATGTGGAAGAGAAGGGAGGCATACTCACCGGTGCTCTCCAGGCTGTCGATGGCCTCCGAGTACTTGGCCACCGCCTCTCCGAACTGGCCGTGCTGGAAGAGCTCATTGCCCTGGCTCTTGAGGGTCGCCGCGCTGGGAGGCAGCCGGCTGGCGGGGCCGTTCGCAGCCACCCCTGCACTTGGAGCGGCGCTCCTCGGCTCTGTCCGCCCGGGGCCGGCGTTCCTCGCAATGTCAGCCTCCTTTTGCCGGTTGCCTTTGTTCCCCGGCGACGGCCTACTATTCCCTTTGCCGAGCTCGCTTTCTGCCTCCTCCCTCTGTCTCCTGGCCGGCGACTCCTCTTCTCGGCCGGGAAACTTTTTCTGCGCGTTGCCCATTGCACTCCTCCTCTGCTCTGCGGTCTCTCCTCCCACGGGCACTCCGGCTTCTACAAGGAAGTTGAGCAGCTCAGTTAGTACCCGCATCATCAGGAGGAACCAATGCAGCGACGGGGAGGGGGAAGCAGCCGGCAAGACCTGGCCGGAAAACCTTCAGAGGCGAAAAAATATAAATCTGCCGTGGGGACATTGATTATTACACAAGAGACGCCGTGCGCCCCAGCAGCCCGGCCGTTTTATGGTTAGGGGGAGGTGCACGTCTCGCACGGCTGCTTCCCCAACTCCGGAGCGCACAGAGCACCCCTTGGGGGAGTAATCGGAAGGTGCGTTATACAACCCTCCCACTTAACCCTCTGGGACTTTAAGTGCACGTGAAACAAGCACTCATTCAACTACTGCAGCAGCATAGAAAGGACGTAAAGAAACAATGTATTTCCGTCATTAAGTACAAGCTAGGCAAGAAATCACCAGTTTAAATGCTACAGCCGTGTACTTATCAACATACACAATACGTTCACGTATTAAAGGCACAATACCGCCGGACAACATACTTCTGAAGTGACGTTGTATCACAGTTGCAAACACGAAGACGCTTAATTATCTGCTACCTTAGTAGATAGAGTCTGCCCCTGGGTGTCTGTGTCACTGATCATTCTGAGGTGTTTAGATATGTTAGTGCATAGAAATATTTAGTTCACGAACCCTTCACATTTGAAATGACATTTTATTCTCATATGACCGACACGGATTAGTTACTTACCTGTAATCCTAGTTCTCATCCAGGGGTATACTCATCATAGTCATAATCTATGAATAATCCCCGCCCACGTGCGGGATCCCGGAGTATATAGAAAATATATATATAAAAATATATATATACACATATGTGAAACATATACATGCAGCCTAAAAAGTTTCCAACATGGCAGAACTGCCGAAATTACATAGGTTTGCATTGTAAGACAAATACTCTCCTAACCCATAAGGAAAAGAGTACATTCACAGGATAATTGTGATATACCAATGCTTTATTGCCACAAGGAAAAACTTGTAATTGCAGGCATTCGCCTGTATGCTGCATTGCAGAGTAATAATGAAAACAAGACAAAAAAACTGGCACCTTGCCTTTAAGGCTTCCAAGGGTTAGGGTACTGTGCCTTTAAGGCCTGCCAGAGACCCTCTGCTCCCATCATGCACCACAGGTGACAGTTAGGTCAGTTCTTTTGACGGTGTATAATGTAGAGACACCTGAGTAGAGGATGCAATAACATAGAAGAACTCCAGTGATGCTCGTCCGGGGAGGAGGGAGGGTCGCTTATGACTATGATGAGTATACCCCTGGATGAGAACTAGGATTAAAGGTAAGTAACTAATCCTTCTCATCCAGGGGATACTCATCAATAGTCATAATCTATGAATAGAGTAGCAAGCCCATACCCAGTACCTTGCGGACGAGCAACGGAGTATACAGAACATTACATTCAAATTGCAATCATGCAAACAAATTCCTCAAAGAGGCCTGCCCCACCTGGGCATCGGCCTGTGCATCAGAATCTAGACAGTAATGACGTGTGAAGGTATGAACCGACCGCCATGTGGCTGCCTTACAGATTTCAGACATTGGCACATTGCGAAGGAGAGCTGTGGTAGAGGCTTTCCCTCTGGTAGAGTGCGCTTTAGGTCTGCCTGGTAAGGTCTTGTTAGCTAACTGGTAGGATAAATGGTAAATGTAATCTGTAAATACGTATCTCATCTTCAGTAACTGTATATGTAATTTGTAAATACGTGTCTTTCTATGTATCCTATATCCTGCCCCTACTATCTGTTTTTTTTTTTTTCTTTTACCAGGTGATTCTATACCTTTTGTACAATGCTTTGTTGTCTGTAAAGCGCTCTGATACCCTAACGGGTCAAGTTCGCGCTCTATAAAACACAGTAATAAATAAATAAATAAATAAAAATAAAGCTATACAAGAGACAATCCATCGAGAGATGGATCTTTTAGATGCAGCTAGACCGGTGTTAGTAGAACCGTAGTTAATAAAAAGCCGGTCAGACTTCCTAAGTGTGTGAGTTTTGTCAAGGTAAAACTTCAGCACTCTCCGGAGATCTAAAGAGTGTAATGATCTCTCGGGGGGAGTTGAAGGTTTAGGAAAGAAGGTGGGCAGCGTAATAACCTGATTGATGTGAAAATCCGAGACCACCTTCGGGAGGAAGCTCGGATGTGTACGTAGCACCACCCTATTGGCATGAAAAACAGTATAAGGTGACTTACAGCACAGGGCCTGAATCTCACTCACCCTGCGTGCAGAAGTGATGGCTACCAAAAAAGCAGCCTTCCAGGTCAAATGCTGCAACAACGCCTTATGAATAGGCTCGAAAGGAGCACCCATAAGTTTCGTAAGCACAATGTTAAGTTCCCAGGGAGGAGAGGGAGATCTCACTGGGGGTAAACCTTCCTGAGACCCTCTAGAAAATCCTTTACCACTGGCATCTGAAAGAATGAACCCTGGGTCGGGGACTTCCTGTAAGCTGTTATAGCAGCTAGGTGAACCCTGATGGAGGGATATTGCAGGCCTGACTTTGCCAAGTATAACAAGTAGGGAAGAATCACTTGCTCCTGACCTTTAGTCGGATCAAACTGGTTGTCCTTGCACCACAGGTAGAATCTCTTCCACTTGAAAGCATAAGATTTCCTAGTGGAGGGTCTCTTTGCTTCCTTGAGAATAGACATACAATCAGCAGGAATGTCTAAGTGTCCATACTGGATGACTTCAGGAGCCATGCAGTCAGACGCAGGGACGAGAGGTTGGGATAAAATACTCTCCCCTCGTTCTTGGTCAACAGGTCCGGTCGACAGGGAAGCCTCCGGTGTGGGACTTCGGACAGCTGCAGGAGATCCGGATACCACCACTGGCGCGGCCACTCTGGTGCTATCAGGATCATTCTGGCATTGGTCCTGTAAAACTTCTGTATGACCGCAGGGATCAGAGGGAGAGGTGGAAAAGCGTACAGCAATGTCTGCGACCATCCTATCAAAAGTGCATTCCCCCGTGATCCTTGTTGAGGGAATCTGGACGCGAAGACGGGGCATTTCGGATTTGCCGCGTCTGCAAACAGGTCGATGTCTGGCACTCCCCATTGTCGAAAAATGTCTTGAGCGACTTCTTCGTTTAACACCCAGTTGTGTGCTTCTACGAAGTCTCTGCTGAGAACATCTGCCTGCACGTTCAAGGTTCCTGGAAGGTGAACGGCTACGATCGTGAGACTCCTCGCCAGAAGCCACTTCCATATGGTCTGTGACTCCAGAGACAGGACCCGTGACCTGGTGCCTCCCTGCTTGTTCAGATAGTACATTGTTGTTGTGTTGTCTGTCTGAATCTGAATGGAGCTGGACTGTAGGGACGGGTACAGCGACTTGAGA
This sequence comes from Calotriton arnoldi, assembly GCA_963921515.1. Lineage (NCBI taxonomy): Eukaryota > Metazoa > Chordata > Amphibia > Caudata > Salamandridae > Calotriton > Calotriton arnoldi. The sequence continues at coordinate 850,397 of CAWUFW010003752.1, read as the reverse complement.
GCCAGATGGACTGCCCTTAGCTCCAAGAAGTTGATGTGATAACTTTTCTCTGTCTCGGACCAGAGACCTTGTACCTGAAGCTGGCCCATGTGCGCTCCCCAACCCTGCAGTGAGGCATCTGTAACTACAGTCTGTGTCGGAGGTACCTGGTGAAAGGGGACCCCTTGCAGAAGGTGAGAACGTTTCATCCACCATTTGATGGAGTCCCTGGCCGCCTGAGGAAGAGAGACACGATCTTCCCAACGGCCTGAGTGCTGAGTCCATTGATCTTCGAGGGACTGCTGTAGAGGCCGCATGTAAAGCCTGGCATTTGGCACAATGAAGATGCATGAGGCCATCGATCCCAGCAGTGATGACACCTGCCTTGCTGTGGGATGTATAGTGCTGAGAAGCGCACGGCACTTGATCAACATTGAGGACAACCTCTCCTCCGAAGGACACACGCTTGCCGTTGCGGTGTCTAGGGATGCGCCCAGATAATGTATTTTCTGCGTGGGGTTGAGAACTGACTTCTTGTAGTTGACTTGCAACCCCAGTGAGTGAAGCAGGTTGAGACAGTAAGTGAGATGGCTCTGGAGTAGAGAAGGTGTTGAACTCTTCAGGAGCCAGTCGTCTAGGTAGGGGTAGACGAAGATTTTCCTCTTGCGGAGGAAAGCGGCTACCTACGCCATGCACTTGGAGAACGTCCGGGGAGCGGATTTGAGTCCGAATGGAAGAACTCGGTACTGATAGTGCTGACGAGACACCTGGAACCTGAGGAACTTGCGATGTTTCACTGAAATAGGAATGTGAAAGTAGGCGTCCTGCAGGTCGATGGCACACATCCAGTCTCCCAGATGAAGATGTGGGAAAATCTGGTGCAGGGCTAGCATCCGAAATCTTTCTTTTCTTATAAACCTGTTCAGCAGGCGCAGGTCGAGGATGGGCCTGTACTCTTTGGCTACTCCTCGTTTTTGGACCAGAAAGTACCGTGAGTATACCCCTTGATTTCGCTGGTGAGGTGGGACCTCTTCTATAGCCTTTTTGGAGAGAAGGGTACACACTTCGCCCTGTAACAGTACATTGTGTTGAGGAAGGCACGTCAAATGAGGGGCAACTTGCGGAGGAGGGGTCTTGAACCTCAGCAAGTAACCATGCTGTACAATATTCAGCACCCATCTATCTTTTGTTATTGTTTCCCACTCTTCCAGGTGAAAGACGATACTCCCTCCTACCGGAGTGGCAAACGGGTGCGGAGGAAGCAATGTCTCACTGTTTAGGAGGCTGCTTGGAGGAGGACTGCTGTTGCTTATTGTTCCCTCTGCCCCTGCCAGGACGCTTGTTCTGGTATTGGAACTTTTGTTGGTTTTGGGAGGACCATTGAGGGGTTTGAACCCTCTGTTGGAAGGGCCGCTTGTCATTCTGACGGAAGCGTTTTCGAAACTCCTTCCGCTTCTCCAGTCCAACTGCTTTGACTGTGTCTAGCTCGGCCTTCATCTTTGTCATCTCCTCATCAGCATGAGAACCGAATAAGGAGGAGCCGTTGAAAGGAAGGTTTAGGATCTTCTTCTGGGCGTCCGGTTTTAGACCTGTGAGGCGCAACCACGCTGAGCGCCGTGAACAGATGCCCTGTGAATAGCCGTGTGCGGCGAGATCTGAGGCGTCAGCCGCCGCGCTGATGATTTGATTGGCTACTAAGCCGCCCTCTTGCAAGATTTCATGGAAGTCTTGTCGATCTTCTTTGGGAAGCTTGTCGGTAAACCTAGACAGGGAGTCCCAAAGAGACCTATCATAGCGCCCAAGAAGGGCTGAAGCACTTGCAATCTTCATCGATGATGCCGAAGTATTGCACATCTTCCTGCCATAAGAGTCCATTTGTTTACTGTCCTTTTCTGGAGGAACAGAAGCGGATGAGGCTGCGGAGTGCGCTTTCCTGGCGGCTGCCACAATGATTGAATCCGCTGGAGGATCAGACCTAAGGAACAAGGGATCCTGGTCTGGAGCTTTGTATTTCTTTGCAATCCTCGACGGAACTGATCCCACTGTGGCTGGAGTAAGGAACGTGGTCATGGCTGGTTCTAAAAAACCTGGCACCAGAGGTAGCAGCGGTCTGGGAGCTGTACGATGGTGCAATGTCTCGAAAATGATCGATGTAGGGATCACAGGAGTACATAAACTGATGTTTAGTTTATTAGCTCCTCTGCCCAGTACGTCAGAGAAAGTCCCAATGTCATCAATAGGAGACACCCTTGAAGGTGGTGTAGATGAGAAAGTTGGCGAGTAGTGCCGAATGGAAGACGAAGAACAGGTAGAAGATGCTCTACGCCTCCTCTTATGTGGATGATCGTGCGAGCTGTGACGACCTCCTGACCGAGATCGGCGTGTAGAAGGCGACCTTGGTCTTCTGGAAGGCGACTTAGAAAGTCTCGTTGCGTATGAACGCGAGTGGTCCGAGCCCGGACCTCTGCGGGCACCTGTTCCGACACCCTGCAGCCAGCGAGGAGACAGGCCGCAAAGATTCTTTTCAGCAACTGTAGGAGATTTCTCTGGTGAAATCTGTACAATATTCAGCCCTGGAGATGACTGCCTTGACGTCGAACGGGATCTCGACGTCGACAAGGTCTGCGTCACCCTCGTCGTCGATCTGTGCCCTGATCTTGATCTCGACATCGACCGCCCACGTCGATGGGGGGACTTTGACGTCGACTGTCGGCGTCGACGGGGAGACTTCGACGTCGCCCTTGACGCTGCCGCCGATCTCCTCGACGGCGAATGATCCGTTACAGGTCTCGACGTCGACCGCCCACGTCGATGGGGGGCCCTGATGTCGCCTGACGGCGCCGATGGGGGGATCTCGACGTCGCCCTTCTCGATGACGTCGACCTCCTCGACGTCGAATGATGGGACCTCGACGATGCTCTCGACGTCGGTACGTCCTCTCGCGTCATGACCTTCGACGGCGACTCTCTCAACGTCGACCCCCTTGAGGGTGGCGGAGAATGCCCCGACGTCGGTATGTCCCCTCGCGGCATGGTCTTCGCCGGCGAGTCTCTCAACGCCGATCCCCTCGAGGTTGGCGGAGTGTGCCTCGACGTCGACGGAAGCCTCGACGTCGACGGAGTTTTGGACAGTCTCTCAGTACCCACAGCCTTCGAGCCTGAAGTGCTGAGCGCCGACTTACTTGGCTTGTCCCTTGACGTTGAAGAATGACTCGGCCTCTTCGACGGCGATCTCGACGTTGACGGCGAACATTCAGGCACCTGCTTCTTCCTGGACTCAGGAGAGGTGGAGCGATGCCGTTTTCGGTGTTTACTTGAAGAGGGAGCTCTATGATCTCTATCCCTCTCCAGTAGGGCATGAAGCTTGATGCGTTCTCTGTCGCGCTGAGTCCTCTTCGAAAACTTCTGGCAATGATAACACTGGTTAGGATTGTGTGAAGATGGAAGGCACACAATACACACCGAGTGTGGATCTGACAGTGCCATCTTCTTGCCACAGGAAGGACATTTCCGAAATAAAGCAGGCATTCTGACTGGAAAGACTTTTGGGAAAAAAAATGCCAAAAATCAGTAGAATATACCTCTAGGTATCAGAAAATGTCGAAATTTACAAGGAAATATCAAAAAATTATCTTTCAGTCAAAAAACTGAAGAGCTCAAACTCCAGGATCCTCACAGAAGGAGCCGGAAAAAAGAACTGACCTAACTGTCACCTGTGGTGCATGATGGGAGCAGAGGGTCTCTGGCAGGCCTTAAAGGCACGGTACCCTAACCCTTGGAAGCCTTAAAGGCAAGGTGCCAGTTTTTTTGTCTTGTTTTCATTATTACTCTGCAATGCAGCCTACAGGCGAATGCCTGCAATTACAAGTTTTTCCTTGTGGCAATAAAACATTGGTATATCACAATTATCCTGTGAATGTACTCTTTTCCTTATGGGTTAGGAGAGTATTTGTCTTACAATGCAAACCTATGTAATTTCGGCAGTTCTGCCATGTTGGAAACTTTTTTAGGCTGCATGTATATGTTTCACATATGTGTATATATATATTTTTATATATATATATATTTTCTATATACTCCGGGATCCCGCACGTGGGCGGGGATTATTCATAGATTATGACTATTGATGAGTATCCCCTGGATGAGAACTTTTCATTTCCTGAGCCCAATCCTCATTTATATGCTCACTCATGCCAAGTATATCCATTCCAAAGTGAGGCACTGACTGCATGCTCTCGATAACACACACTGTTAGGCAACGTTTCGCCTCCAAACAAGGTCAGATCACGTCAGTGGTAAATGAAGTAAATAAGCACTGGCATTAAAAGCACGAAATCAATAGAAAATAAAGGTAGGACAATGAATAAAAGCGATTCGAGATATCATAGGCAATTAGCACTTTTTCTACGGACTGATTCGTTTAAATTTCAATTAAGATGACATTAATTCAAAGTCACACATTCTATATTAATAATCGTAGATTCATATATTACAGTATTCACCATTCCTTTGGCAGGCAGTCCCTTGAAGAAAAGACAGCAACAGGAGAACTGCACTCAAATAAAACAAGTGAGTGTGGTCTAAAAATGCATTCTATAAACAAGTGTGCATATCAATTAATAAAAAAAAATGCCATGGAAAGCATTTCAATCGGGAATGCTGTACATGATATCATGATTATATATATATATATATATATATATATATATATATATATATATATATATATATATATATTATTGCTCCACTGCACTTTACCAGGAAGCACTCGCAGGCGGGAGGTTTGGCAATAGGGGATACGATCCTCAGCTTCTAGAGGGCACTCTTAACAAGGTTAGGTCCATTCCTAAACAACAAGTCATGGAAAGTCTGAAAAGTTCTAAAAAAGATACCCAGGATGGCAAATTTAGGATGATAACAACATACTCTGATGGAGCTAGTACTTTAAGAAGAATTTTAAGAAAAAATTGGCATATCCTTAAAACGGATGCTGTCATTAGTCAGGATATACCTAACTTTCCAAGAATAACTTTTAAAAAAGCAAGATCTATAAAGGACATGCTGGTACATAGTCACATGGGTAAAGAACCACAGAAAACTGGTACACTTAAAGATATGAGGGGGTTTTTTCTGTGCGGAAAGTGTAAGGCTTGAAGTAAAAGCAAGCGAGTTCTGGGATATGGAATTCCAGATATTAAAAAACAAAAGAGAGTAATGAAGTTTATTACCTGTAACACTACACATGTAGTTTATTGCCTAGTATGTCCTTGTGGATTAAGATATATAGGCAGCACCGTACATCCAGTTAAGGTCCGCATTTTAGAACATATGCGGGCCATTACGAAAAAAGATGAAACGTACCCAGTTGCCAGACACTTCGCAGCCATGCATAACAGTAACAGGGACTTGGTGGAATATTTTGGTCTGGATTCTGTGGCCGCACATTCAAGAGGTGGAAACAGAATCCAGAAATTGCGGAGATTAGAGTCTCGATATATTATCGATCTCCAAACCAAATTCCCTAAGGGCATGAATAGCGGGGAAGAATTGGCAGTGCATCTTTGAATGGTGGCTATTAAAAAAGCCGATAAACGGCTTAATGATGTTTAAAAGTGTACAAAGTGGATGATGTAAATGTAAAGAATATGGCATAAAATCATGACTCTTATGAAGTAACAATAATAATACATATGAAAATGAATTATTTATTGCCAAAAATTGTTTTGTAAAACCGATGATTAAGCCGATACACGGCATGATTAGGGGTAAACAACTGTTACATTTAAACAGATAAACGGTAATATGATTTACACAATGTTGACAATATAAAGTATATTGGCATGTATTAAACCAGTAAATTGGAATAATGACTAGGCTAAAATGGCGCCTAAAAAGTGAAATGGTAATGAGAGTCCTCTGTCTATGTCTTTGTAAATGCTCTTTTAAAACTGGCTGCAGCGCGTACGTCAGTAACACCGACGAAGGCGCTACGCCGAAACGCGTTTGTTTGTTGCTTACAGCAATAAAGATTTTTGCAACATTTCCCCGTGAGTGCTGGCTTCTGTTCTGTGTAACGGAGAAACGGAGGAGCTTTGATATATATATATATATATATATATATATATATATATATATATATTTCTTTATATATATATATATATTTCTTTATATATATATATATCCAAGAAAGAAGTGACTCAAACAGATAGATTCACCAAAGAACAAAAATATATTTCCACTACAACGTTTCAGCTTCCGCCTTCCTCAGGTAGTACAAGATGGTTTGCTCAGTGGCTGCACAGATGACACAGCTGAATTTTCAAAAAGCATCATGAGTGAAGATTCCATTTGGAATGTGGAATCAATGCAGTCCTGAGAGCTCTTGAGATATGCAGTAATCAGGTTGCATTATCAGTAATGTTCAGTCCTTCTGGATGCAGTGATTTTAAACGGTACATCCAGAAGTTTTCTCTGGAGTCCAGTAGTTCTTCCTTTGAGACATGTTCCACTGGGAAAATCTTCAAATCTGATAGTAAATGATCCACAAGGTTAAAATGATTGGCTACAGGCTGGTCAATTTTCTTATTAATTATTGCCGATTTGTGGTTCCTGAATCGTTTACGGAGGTCATTCACTGTTTGGCCTACATATTGTTTTTTACAGCTTTGCCGTTGGCACTGAATCACATAAATAATGCATGTTGAGCGACATGTAAGATGCTGTCTTATTCCATAGGTCCTTCTCGTAACAGAACTAGTTACTGATGATGTTTGTAAAGGTATTCACACGTGATGCACCTTTTAGAGTCACAGCAATGAACCCCTGCATTTGTTACAACTTGCTTGAGTTCAGCTCTCACAATAAGAGATCGTAAATTTGGAGCTCTGCGGTAAGCAATGACTGGCGGTTTTGGAAAAACCTTTTGCAATTTTTCACAAGTAGACAGTAAGGGAAATGTTTTTTGCATTATATTTCTGTAGTTGGGAGCTGATGGATGATAGTCAACCACAAATGGAGTTCTGTCACTTTTATTTCTGCCGTTGGTATTCCAAATAAGTGCTTCTCTGGGTAACTGCAAAGACTTGTCAATTTGTTGCTGTATGATATGCAGAGGATAGCCTCGCCTTTTAAATAATGTAGCAAGCTCCTGTAGATGGTCTTTACAGGTTTCCTCATTGCTGCAGATGCGTCTTATTCTGAGTGCTTGGCTGTAGATGATGCTCAGTTTAGTGTGGTGTGGGTGACATGAAGTCCAGTTTAGATACAAATGAGCATCTGTAGGCTTGTGGTACAGATCAGTTGTAATTTTTGTTCATGAATGGTGAGTAGCACATCCAGAAAAGGGAGATGATGCTTCTGTTTAGTATTGCTGCTGGTACATTTGATGGTAGGATGGATATTGTTGATATAAGCTGTAAATTGTTCCAATGCTCTACTTCCTGCATTCCATATTATAAATATGTCATCAATGTATCTTAGCCATACCAGTGGTTTGATGCTATAAGTAGCAAGTATACAGTTCTCTAGTTTGCCCATGAAGATATTTGCATAGGATGGAGCCATCCGAGTGTCCATGGAAGTCCCTTGTATCTGCAGATAGTGTTTACCATTGAATGTAAAATTGTTGGATTTAAGGATAACTCTTGCAAAGTTGGTAAGCACATTTGTTGATGGCTTTTTCACAGTTCTTTTATTAAGAGCTTCAGATAATGCCATAAGCCCATCCTCATGTGGTATATTGGTGTATAATGATGTAATATCAAATGTAGCCAGAAGAGTATCATCATCAAATGTGTAGGTTTGGTTTAATTTTTCAATAATCTGAAGGAAGTGACTGGTATTTTTAACAAATGATGGAAGTTCCTGTACAATGGGCTGGAGGTGCAGGTCGACAAATAAAGATAGTCTCTCAGTGGCTGTGTCATTGCCAGAGATGATGGGATGGCCAGGATTGTTCATTTTATGAATTTTGGGAAGCATATAAAATCTCCCAGGTCTTGGTTTGGGATGAACAAGTATATCTGCTGTTGTTTCATCAATGAGGTTTAAGCTCCTGTACCTTACAACCATGTTCTTAATTTCTTTGTTTAAGTCTTCTGTGGGATCAGTTTCTAAAGGTTTGTAAGTGTTGGTATCCATTAGTTGTCTCATTCCTTCCTCAATATAATCACTTACTTTCAAGGCAACCACTGCACCACCTTTGTCTGCCGGTTTTATAATGACATCCATTCTCTGTTGAAGGAGGTGGAGAGCTTTTCTTTCTTCTCGGGTAATGTTATCAAAAATCCTCTTAGGTGTTGATTCCTTGATGAGTTTGTTGATGGATAAAATGTATGTATCAAGAACAGGATTTCTACCACATTGAGGAGTCCATGATTTTGGTTGGCGGAACTTCTTAAATGGATCTGGGAGGTAGCTTGGCAGACCAACATTAGAATTATTGTAAAAGTATTCTGCAAGTCTGCATCTTCTCTCGAAGGTTTTTAGGTCTCTCATCATGTTGGCCATATTATGGTCCTTCGGTACAGGACAGAAATAGAGGCCTTTGCTCAAGAGGTTCAATTCACCTGGTGATAGGAGCCCTCCAGTCAAGTCAATAACTGGGTCGGATGTCTGGAAGTGTTGTAACTGGCTGATGCTATGCAGCTTTTTTTGTCTTATAAATCTTCTGGGTTTTTTATGCTGTTTACTCACAGGGCTTACACTGACAAGAAAATCTCCAAAAACAGAATGATTTAGGAAGTGGTGAGTTGGAAGAGGAGGTATATGAAATGTTAACATATCTCTTTTTAGTTTTGCAGATTTAATTTCAATAGCATTCCTGGCAGTCATCTTTTTACTACTGCAACCCTCTGTAGTATGTGTGCCACTTCAGAGTCACTTTTTGTGTTCTTTAAAAGTCCCAGTTCTTTTTGTAGCTTGGCTTTAAGCATTTGCATTTTTTGAATGGTTACTTTAATAGATGCCAATAGTAGGGCCATTGATGAGTTATGCAGTAAAATATTCCATGTAGCAGACCATTCACAACTAGTTAGTTTAAAAGGTGGCTTAGACTTAACCTCCAACCCCATAGGATAGATGTTAAGTTTTTTATAGATTTGTAAATGTGCTATTGTAAATTGGCACTTACTGATTTTCTCCTGGATGAACAGCGCATATCTAGGATGTAGATTTGTTCTTGACATGGTGGTTGCTTGTAGCTCGAGTGTCGGATCCGGGGAGGATACAGGTTTGTAATCCCAAAAAGAGTATACTTGAAGATGAAGGATCACAAGAAAACAACAGCCAGCCAGGGCAAAAATCTGGATCCCAAAGGATACAATGAGTCACAAAGAAATAAAATATCCAAGAAAGAAGTGACTCAAACAGATAGATTCACCAAAGAACAAAAATATATTTCCACTACAACGTTTCAGCTTCCGCCTTCCTCAGGTAGTACAAGATGGTTTGCTCAGTGGCTGCACAGATGACACAGCTGAATTTTCAAAAAGCATCATGAGTGAAGATTCCATTTGGAATGTGGAATCAATGCAGTCCTGAGAGCTCTTGAGATATGCAGTAATCAGGTTGTATTATCAGTAATGTTCAGTCCATCTGGATGCAGTGAATTGAACCTCTTGAGCAAAGGCCTCTATTTCTGTCCTGTACCGAAGGACCATACTATGGCCAACATGATGAGACCTAAAAACCTTCGAGAGAAGATGCAGACTTGCAGAATACTTTTACAATAATTCTAATGTTGGTCTGCCAAGCTACCTCCCAGATCCATTTAAGAAGTTTCGCCAACCAAAATCATGGACTCCTCAATGTGGTAGAAATCCTGTTCTTGATACATACATTTTATCCATCAACAAACTCATCAAGGAATCAACACCTAAGAGGATTTTTGATAACATTACCCGAGAAGAAAGAAAAGCTCTCCACCTCCTTCAACAGAGAATGGATGTCATTATAAAACCGGCAGACAAAGGTGGTGCAGTGGTTGCCTTGAAAGTAAGTGATTATATTGAGGAAGGAATGAGACAACTAATGGATACCAACACTTACAAACCTTTAGAAACTGATCCCACAGAAGACTTAAACAAAGAAATTAAGAACATGGTTGTAAGGTACAGGAGCTTAAACCTCATTGATGAAACAACAGCAGATATACTTGTTCATCCCAAACCAAGACCTGGGAGATTTTATATGCTTCCCAAAATTCACAAAATGAACAATCCTGGCCGTCCCATCATCTCTGGCAATGACACAGCCACTGAGAGACTATCTTTATTTGTCGACCTGCACCTCCAGCCCATTGTACAGGAACTTCCATCATTTGTTAAAGATACCAGTCACTTCCTTCAGATTATTGAAAAATTAAACCAAACCTACACATTTGATGATGATACTCTTCTGGCTACATTTGATGTTACATCATTATACACCAATATACCACATGAGGATGGGCTTATGGCATTATCTGAAGCTCTTAATAAAAGAACTGTGAAAAAGCCATCAACAAATGTGCTTACCAACTTTGCAAGAGTTATCCTTAAATCCAACAATTTTACATTCAATGGTAAACACTATCTGCAGATACAAGGGACTTCCATGGGCACTCGGATGGCTCCATCCTATGCAAATATCTTCATGGGCAAACTAGAGAACTGTATACTTGCTACTTATAGCATCAAACCACTGGTATGGCTAAGATACATTGATGACATATTTATAATATGGAATGCAGGAAGTAGAGCATTGGAACAATTTACAGCTTATATCAACAATATCCATCCTACCATCAAATTTACCAGCAGCAATACTAAACAGAAGCATCATCTCCCTTTTCTGGATGTGCTACTCACCATTCATGAACAAAAAATTACAACTGATCTGTACCACAAGCCTACAGATGCTCATTTGTATCTAAACTGGACTTCATGTCACCCACACCACACTAAACTGAGCATCATCTACAGCCAAGCACTCAGAATAAGACGCATCTGCAGCAATGAGGAAACCTGTAAAGACCATCTACAGGAGCTTGCTACATTATTTAAAAGGCGAGGCTATCCTCTGCATATCATACAGCAACAAATTGACAAGTCTTTGCAGTTACCCAGAGAAGCACTTATTTGGAATACCAACGGCAGAAATAAAAGTGACAGAACTCCATTTGTGGTTGACTATCATCCATCAGCTCCCAACTACAGAAATATAATGCAAAAAACATTTCCCTTACTGTCTACTTGTGAAAAATTGCAAAAGGTTTTTCCAAAACCGCCAGTCATTGCTTACCGCAGAGCTCCAAATTTACGATCTCTTATTGTGAGAGCTGAACTCAAGCAAGTTGTAACAAATGCAGGGGTTCATTGCTGTGACTCTAAAAGGTGCATCACGTGTGAATACCTTTTACAAACATCATCAGTAACTAGTTCTGTTACGAGAAGGACCTATGGAATAAGACAGCATCTTACATGTCGCTCAACATGCATTATTTATGTGATTCAGTGCCAACGGCAAAGCTGTAAAAACAATATGTAGGCCAAACAGTGAATGACCTCCGTACACGATTCAGGAACCACAAATCGGCAATAATTAATAAGAAAATTGACCAGCCTGTAGCCAATCATTTTAACCTTGTGGATCATTTACTATCAGATTTGAAGATTTTCCCCGTGGAACATGTCTCAAAGGAAGAACTACTGGACTCCAGAGAAAACTTCTGGATGTACCGTTTAAAATCACTGCATCCAGATGGACTGAACATTACTGATAATACAACCTGATTACTGCATATCTCAAGAGCTCTCAGGACTGCATTGATTCCACATTCCAAATGGAATCTTCACTCATGATGCTTTTTGAAAATTCAGCTGTGTCATCTGTGCAGCCACTGAGCAAACCATCTTGTACTACCTGAGGAAGGCGGAAGCTGAAACGTTGTAGTGGAAATATATTTTTGTTCTTTGGTGAATCTATCTGTTTGAGTCACTTCTTTCTTGGATATTTTATTTCTTTGTGACTTATTGTATCCTTTGGGATCCAGATTTTTGCCCTGGCTGGCTGTTGTTTTCTTGTGATCCTTCATCTTCAAGTATATATATATATATATCTTTGCTTTGGTCTACCAGCCCGGACAGGGACGCATCAATTCTTGCAAGGTTTGAGTATTGTGCAGAGCACCTCAAAACGCATTTGGGTAGCACTTTGTAAAGTACATGCAAGCGAAGGAGTAAGGAGAAACTTATTTGCAAGGACAGAATATCCCGTTATTGTGCCAACATCTGAAGGCTAACCAGGCATTTTTAAAGGAGCCATGTTCTTTGAATAAGGGCCAATGTAAGAATCTCTGTGCTAATGAGACCAGAATATGTTTACGAAGGCCTAAAGTTGGATGGAGAGCTGCATTGTGGGCTAGCTCGAGTCTACCTACAAAGAGCCCAAAAGGCTTACCTTATATAAAGATCAATTATTTATATTGTGGTACAGGACTTACAGGGATGAAGAGCATGGAGCATGATCACGGATGGAGGAAAAATGTTCTTTAAACGCTGTGGGATACGGCTCAGGCTGATAATGCTAGCACTAGATTTACAATATGTTATTGTGTAATTTGCTGGAAAGTGCTTCAAATTCAACATCCAAAAATGTGATTCAATCACACTTACGATATCCAATGCTCCATGTCACCACATTAGACATGCGTCCTTTCCATAACCACGTATGAAGAAATCAGCATAAGAAGCAGCAAACATTCAGCCCACTGGGGTTACCTACTTATGTACATAAACATCATCAATCAACATAAAAATGTACTAATATGAATATAGTCATTTACAGTATATTATTAAAGTAAGCCCGCAGACCACACTAATGAAGCGGTTACTTATCTTCAGTAACGCCTTATCTGGTAGAGACATGATCTAGCCACAGATTCCTTACCTTTGCATTTCCCAGGAGTCAGACTGGAACCGGAAGAATTTTTTCTTCGAGCAATATTCCTGCATGCTGGTGGGTGGCGTTGAACGGCTCCGCGTTACGTCGTCGGCGTTGTCTGCGCCATAGTGACGTCCGCGTCACCTATATATGCACTGTAGGAAGCTGGCTCGCTATATAGTGTACTAAAAAGAAGTACACTGTGGAGAGAGTCCAGTGGGTCCCCAATTGGTTTACAGAGGCTAAATTAGATAATACTAACGCTCTCTTTTGTGGTAGTGGGGGCGAGCAGTTAGGCTTATCAGAGTGTAGTGCTAAGCATTTGTTGCACTCACAGAGGCAATAAATGAGAGACACACTCAAAGAATAAATCCGAGACCAATTTAGAAACATAACACATCTTTTTATATATATTTCAAACTCAAGAACTTACTTCAAAGGTAAGTACAGTTTTCGATAGAAATATTCACAGGTAAGTAAAACATTTAAACCAGTGCGTTTTTACGCGTAATGCAATCCTATGGGAGGAAAAGTCAAAGATGCATAAAGGTAGGTACAGTTGGTTTCAGGTGTTCATCTTCTGGGATCGGAATAGTAGTGGGCCGAGGTTCACATTACAACCAGCAGTTCTTCGGGAACTGACGGGGTTCTACCAGGAGCAGGGTGCTAGTGAGGCTAGTAGCTGGCGCTATGGAGAAGGGGGACCACCTGAAAAGAGGCTCCACAGGGAAACTTGCGGGCAAGTCCGAGGGCTCCCAAACGGGGGCTCAGGTCGCAAGGGGTCTTGAAGCACGGGGGCACAGCCGGTTCGACGGGACCTGGGCCAGGTGGTTCAGGAGCAGAGTGGGTTGGTCGGCTGGGCTAGGGTGCGCAAAGATGCACCTCACGGTCAGGGATAAACAGCTGGCAGTGGCAAAATAAAAGCAGCTGGGTCACCCTTGATGTGGGTCTCATTGATGCTGATGTCGCTTGACAGCTGCTTGGCCCTGGTGCAGTGAGCAGCCGGAAAGGACACTCACTGGTAGTGTTTGGTGCAGGGCATTCGGTATCCCGGGGTTGGTGCTGCATGGCTCCAGTTAGCCCTGGTGTCTTCACACTCGGTGGGGAGACAGGTCTGACCTTCCAGAGCACGAGTACCTTCTATGCGGCATTGGTCGGGCTGGTGAGCTGCAAGGCAGTGGACCGGACTCTGCTCGTCGGTGCCTGCGGACTGCAGGGGAGTAGCTCCTCTACTCAAGGGAGACTGACAGTGGTTTTTGAAGTGCTGGAAGGCTACCAAGACTTTGTTAGTTCTCCAGCTCGCAGGACTAGTCACTCTGTCGTGACTGTCGAGAGAGGGCTGAGCTCGGCAGTGTTTCGTGCCAAAGTCCAATGTTCTGCTGCAGTTCTTGCAAGGCAGTGACTCTTTTTCGTCCTTCTTCTGTTGATTCATCAACTCTGAGTTCTTGGGTTCAGGGGTGCCACCTAAATACTCAATTTAGGGGAGTTCAAGGGGAGTGACAGGTAATAGCCAATGGGTTACCTACCTTTATGGTGTCTACACCCGCTAGATGACCACTTCCTGTGGGAAGTAGGCATTACTCTGGCCCTAGAAGGCTAATTTCATCCAAAACATGGAGGAATCTGAAAGGTGGGGTCCACATCAGCTGGCCCGCTCTGGAATGTCCATCTTGCTTGGAGGAGGTGTGAACTCCTATACCTAGAGCAGGCTTTGTTCCTGTCCTCCGAGAGCGAAGGGTATCACCTCAGAAGGTCAGAAACCCGTCTATGGTGGCTGGCTGGTCGAGAACAGTCAGTCAACACACTAGTAGTTGGTAGGTTTTCAGGGGGCACCTCTGAGGTGCCCTTTGCGTGCATTTATAAATAATTTCCACACTGGCATCAGTGTGGGTTTAGTAAGATGAGGTGTTTGGTACCAAACACCTTGGGGTACAGTGAAGCCATCATGTAGCCGGGGGAACTTGTAATGACGAGTGTCCAGCTAATGTACTCTTTATGGCTTCCCTGTGCACTGGTAATATCTAAAGGTGAACTTACATATCACCAGGGCATATCCACTCTCGCAGATATGCCGGGACATAGGTATAGTGGACCTTTCCTTAGGGCTGTAAGGCCTGCCGTAGGGGTGACTTACCTATGCCACATACAGTGCTGGCAGGCATGGCGCACAGGAATGGGTAACATTCTTTTAGTATGAGAATGCACACCCTGTTCTGATTTTTGTGTAGATCTTCAACAATGCTTTAAGGCTAAATATTGTGGCGTGCAGCTCCTGATTAGCGCTCTGTCCGTGCGCAATGATTACTGAACGAAAAGCTGATAAACCGGGTAGTTTAACAGATACAGGGTGCACAGCCGCACGGTCGGACTCATCGGCCCTAGTAACTCCATGTTTAAATTTAACAACAGCCCTCGTTTAGAGGTAACTGTTAAGCATACAAGGATAACATCCCATTACGATCAGCATTGTAGAATCACGTTTCCCCAATTGTAAACACACCGAAAAAATAATACTTGCTACTAAAAAACATCCCAGAATAATCGGTGTTTGCAAAACACGTTTCATATTATGCTACCCAGTGTTCATCTACAATTCAACTGGCATGCGCCACCATCAAATAAAATAAAAGTAAAGCAACTTACTTTAAGCATATAAACAAGCAAATTCTCCCAACAATCAAATAAACATCACTCCACTGCCATCCTTCATGTGCAAAATCCGTCTCTCCCCAAACTATTACAACCTATATAATTCTCGAAATGCATTGGGTTAAGTTGTTGAGATCGAGATACATTCTGTAATAAATCAAGGAATATAACACAGTGGATTGTAAAATTGTGTCAACACCCGGACGTCAATAAAGCATGGATGATTTGAATACTCAAGTTTCAACTTGTTTAAATTGGAGAAAAAATGGATTAAAATAAGTGGACTAAATAATGGATAATATTGGTTATCAAAACGAGGACTGTTGTTAAATTTGAACATGGAGTTACTAGGGCCGATGAGCCCGACCGTGAGGCTGTGCACCCTGTATCTGTTAAACTACCCGGTTTATCAGCGTTTCACACAGGGATGGGTGCCATGTCAACTCTTCGGTTTTCTCTGCACCAAGACATGCAGGCTGCAATGGCAGTTTGCATGAGCTCGGTGAGGGGTCCCTTAGGGAGGGTGGCACAATTTGGGACTGCAGCACTGGTTGTGACACCCTGGGTGTGATACAAGTAAAACAAGACCCCAGCCTGCAATTTGCAGACTAGAAGAGCAGTTTAAACTGATAGCCCGACTTTGTCATTTCAAGTAATGGCAAAGCGAGATTTCCCCCTGCTATATGCTTAAGTCTCCCCTATGGCAGACCTAGCGAGTCCTAAGGCAGGGTG
The DNA here is from genome assembly GCA_963921515.1 of Calotriton arnoldi. Taxonomy (NCBI): domain Eukaryota; kingdom Metazoa; phylum Chordata; class Amphibia; order Caudata; family Salamandridae; genus Calotriton; species Calotriton arnoldi. Next base: position 834,117 of record CAWUFW010003752.1, on the reverse strand, counting down.
CAACATATCTCATGGGGAGAACATTTATTTTACATGTTCTGATAATAAAATCGCGAAACTGCTGTTTTTGTTATGGAAAATTTTTACTATTGAAAAGCTTGGTCGCCCCATTGGCGAGTACAGAGGGTACTGACCCCTGAGCTGTGCTAACTCTGGAATGGTGCAACCAAAGTGGGTCATCCAAGGTAGCAAAGAACTCATTACATTAAGCCGGACTTGATTCTCAGGCCGAAATTAATGTAACATGTTGTAGTGTGCAACTTTAGCAAAGTTACCACTTTGGTGCCAGTAGTCCCCCGTGCCCAAACGGTTGCACACTGGTTCCTGTCCCTGAGACAGCTTTTAGCTCTCCTGGGGAGATGTGCTAATGACTCCCAGGAAAGGATACCATGGGGGCCTGCTCTGGAAGGAGACTTCACCTCCCTCAGCATGAAGCCACGTGCGTGTTGGCTAAAAAGGGAAGCTTCAAAGGAGAAGCTGCCTTTGAAGGGCAAATAGGTAACATTTAGAAGAGGGGCTGCTCCACTGTTTAGGCAGACAGGCTGGCACTAAAGAAAGGAGAGGGGAAATCAGTTACCAAACCAGTATCCCAGGGGTGTTTAGTGCCCTTGGTAGCCACACCTCTGGGTTGGGCTCTGGGTTGGGCTAGGGAGCTCCGCACGCCGGGAGAGGAGTCCTGCCATATTGGAAGCGAGGTGAATGTTGTATCCTGGGATGCCCAGATGCCACACTTCACAGGAGGTGGTCATCAGGTGGGAGGGAACCTGGTAGCCCTATTGGCTACATACCACATCCTGCCCTGAGGGCATTTTCTGAGCATAAGTTGGGCACCCCTGTCACCCTGAACTCAGATGTCAACTGGACTGGAAGAAGGACAGAGGAAGGACTGACCTGCTGCACTGTGGGACCAGCAAAGAGAGGCAACACTGTTGTGGACTGGTCCTGCTGCACCTGGAAGCTAGCAAAGTAGTGGGACGGTGCCTGCCGTATCCTGCTTGAGGAGAAGTCGTCTCCAGAGCCCAGCCGAAGCCAAGAAACTCCAAGGGCCAGCTGACTGGCCACCTGTTCGCAGCACAGGGACACAAGAGCTGAAGAAGCCTGCTGGAGCACGTTGGTGTTCCAAAGTCTTCAACCCACTACCAAAAGCCACCATCCAGCAGCAGGGACCAGCACCGACCTCAAAGTTGCACCTGTGTTTGCTCAGACTGGAAGTGTCGTTGGAGTGCAACTAGGACCTCTAGAAGACAGTTATCGACCCAACAAGGATTGGTCAGTGACCGTGATACTGGTAGTCCAATGGCGACTGGACTTCTCCTAGCACCAACAGGGCGTTGAAGGATGTCTACCCTATGACCAGTATCACCTCACCCCCTTCGTGGACAGAGTAGAGTATAAACAAGACTCCCATCGACCACATCAAATCCACAGCATCTTCAGCATCCTTCATCCTTTGCATCAGGACCACTTCCATAGGAAAGCCCTGCTAAGGATACAGGTGCCTGGAACGGACTGAAGCCTGCTTCACCTGCTGAGAAAACTGTTTCTGAGGACCTTGCTGGTCCCCCTTACTGCTACCTACTGGAGTTGGTCACCTAAAGTGACTCTAAGGGACTGCATTACAAACAGCCTAAACTTTTTGTTGAAAAAGTTTCAAAGTGTCGAATTCGCTGAATTTGCCAATGCTTGTTCGCAATTGAGTGAAATGCTTTGATTTATGATATCTTGTCAATTCTATATCTCCGGAACTCTCCGGAACTTTTTCGCTGTGGTATCTAAAAATACAGTCTATTTTTATGCTTTGTTATTTTAATTTGATATCGCGCAAGAATCCCCCCAGCGCGACGGGGGACGACCCAAATGTTAGGTCACCATGGCAGACGATAAATATGCAGTAATAACATGGAATGTCAATGGCTTAGGTAATAAAGTTAAGAGGGGGCTGGTGACCCGATACCTTAAGAGACATAAACCTGATATCATATTCCTACAGGAAACACACCTGCTAGGATCGAGCTGCTCTTTCTTAGGACGGGGACAATACACCACTCTGGCTCACGCAGGATTTACCAAAGGCTCACGAGGAGTGGCAATCCTCATTAGAAAATCCCCTCCCTTCCATGTCACACAACAATGGGTGGATACAGAGGGGACATACGTGGCAGTAATAGGTATTTGGAAACGACAGACATTCCTACTTATTAGTGTGTATGCACCCCCACGGCTACAACAACGCACGTTAGATAACTTAAATGCGCTCCTTCTGCAATCTGGCCTAGCCATACATATAATGGGGGGAGATTTTAACAATGTCCTTGATCCCTTGCTGGAACGCACCCGAATGGGTGCCCCCGAGACCACACATTTGGCCTGCTTTGTAGAAACCCTGGGACTGTCTGATCTGTGACGGCGACACCACCCACATCAACGGGCATACTCTTATTTTTCAGGGGCCCACAGAGTGTTCTCACGATTGGATTATCTTCTCGCCCCGGCGGGAGAAGTACGCCAAGTGGACACCATAGATTACCTGGCTAGGGGCATATCTGACCATTCTCCCCTACCAATGAAGGTGGGTGGCGGGGGTGGTCCTCACCTACCACAATGGAGACTGAATGCGTGGGCATTGCGGGATGAGACTATTGCCGAGGAGCTCCGGGTAGACTCCGAGCTCTATTTAAGTGAAAATGAGGGCTCAGTCCCGTCCGCGGTTACTTTATGGGAGGCGTATAAAACGGTACTACGTGATAGAGCACAGAACATAATAGCTTACAAAAAGAAACGCGAAGCCCAGGAGATTGAAGAGTTAGAACATAAACTCCTAGACCTAGAGGGAACTGACCCCACCGCATTGACCGAGCACACTTTACGCCAAATCGAAATAACCAAACGAGACTACCTAGCCCTTGCGACCAACGAGGTGAAAACACAACAACTGGTAACCCAACACAGACTTTACGAAACCAGGGATAGAGCGGGGAAGCTACTAGCATGGTTGGGACGGAAAGAAATAGAGTCCCGATGGGTACTGTCGATTAGGGAACATGCTGTCACCCACACCACTCCTGAGGCTATAGCGGGAGCCTTTGCGCGATACTACACAACACTATACACAGCCCACACCCAGGCGGAAGACTCACAGATTCGTCAATACTTGCATACCATTGACCTACCCTCACTTACACAGGATGAGAAAGACAACCTAGAGGGGGAGTTGACACTGGCGGAAGTGACCAAGGCCATTGGCCGACAGAAGGCGGGCAAGACTCCGGGTCCCAACGGCCTTCCGGGGGAATTTTTTAAACTGAATAGTGCACTGTTGGCGCCGCATCTTCTTAAGGTGTTCCAGGAAGCAAAGGAACAGGGGATTTTGCCACAAGACCTCCGTCTAGCCACGGTGGTGGTCATCCATAAAGCCGGGAAACCCCCAGAAGATTGTGGGTCGTATCGCCCCATATCCCTTCTTAATATTGAAACAAAGATCCTGGCCACAATCCTTGCGAGACGTCTCTTAACCGTGATTCTCCCGCTGATACACAGGGATCAATCTGGCTTCATGCCAAAGCGTGCCACACGTTTTAATCTGCGCCGTCTAGCTAATTGGATGGACACGGTACAGGGTCGGGATAGCCCCCATCTGCTTCTCTCGCTTGACGCGGAGAAAGCGTTCAACACGATTCATTGGCCCTTTATGTGGTGTACTCTGGAAAAAATGGGCTTCGGCCCGGTCTTCCGAGAATGGCTGGCACTGCTGTATAATACACCTGAAGCAAGAGTTCGAGTAAACGGAACTCTTTCTGCCAGCTGGCCGATACAACGCGGCACCAGGCAGGGATGCCCCTTATCCCCTTTATAGTTTGCCCTTATATTAGAACCGCTGGCCTGTGTGGTTAGAACCCGACCAGGGCTGAGTGGCTTCCTCGACGACTCTTGTCTTCTCGAAGAAGAACGCATATCATTATATGCGGACGATATTCTGCTATATGTCACACAACCAGTAGAGACACTCCCCCGCATACTGCAAATATTTGAAGAATATGGCAGCCATGCGGGCTATAAGATCAATGGGAATAAATCCACCCTTTACCCGTTGAGTGGAGGAACTGAACCTCATACTTACCCGAGTTGTTTGCGGCTATTCATGGAGGGGTTTAGCTATCTGGGGCTTTACATTACCACCGACCCTGTGGTCAGACTGGATCGTAATATTAGGCGAGTATTACTGAACTTTCAGGCGGATGTGAAGAGGTGGAGAAAACTCCCTCTGACCATCATGGGGAGGGCCGCCATGTATAAAATGGTAACACTCCCTCAACTCCTTTATATTCTGCAAAACACCTACCACAAAATACCAGACGCCATTTTTGCTTCCATTAACAGTGAACTACGTCTCCTTCTATGGGACGGAGCCCACCCACGAATAGCATTGCGAACCCTACAACGTAACCCATATAACGGAGGGTTGGCCTTACCAGATATTAGAGCCTACGATAGAGCGGCCCACCTCATAGTCATTAACGAATGGAACCACGCACCAGGTGATCACCCTACATATAGATTGGAAAGGCTGCAATTCCGTAAGCGCACTCAACTACACTACATATACGGGGGTGCACGTCTCCTCCCAGCTACCCAACGCGTGCTAGCGGCCTGGAAGAGTGCGGAAAAACAGATGAAGTGGGAAGGGAAACCTACGCGTGAGACCCCCCCTGTGGGAGGGCGCTAGATTGACTGAGATCAGAAAGTTGAGGGGTTTTGGGAAGTGGGACCTCATAGGCATCTCTAAGATAGGAGATCTGTTAGAGAGGGGCTCTTTAGCCTCATTTTCTTCCCTTCAGTCTAAATATCAGCTTCATAGTTCCCAAGCCTATGCATACCTTAGACTTCAACACGCCTGGCATGCTGAAGGGTTGCAAGGTGTGACGCTGCCAGAATATGCCCCACTAGAAGGTAGGCTCCTACAGGAAGAAATCCCGACCCAGGCGATATCCCTGACATACAAGACACAAATCAACAATATGCCCGATAACCTTGGTCCGCTGCGTGCCAAGTGGGAACTCACCACCGGCCCACTTGAAGATATAGATTGGGAGGCGGCCCTTATGCACCCGCGCCAATTAGCGATCAGACTGAGGCTGCGTCTCATACAATATAAGATCCTCCACAGAGTCTACTTTGACAGGGCACGTCTACACACGATGGGGAGGGTGGAGGATCCAACCTGTCTCAGATGCCATGTGGAGCGCGGCACATACATACACACCCTTTGGGAGTGCAGATACATCCAAACCTACTGGCACACGGTCCTGGGAGAATTGAACAATATACTGGGAGCTCAACTAGAGTTAGACGCGAAATTCCTGCTACTGGGTATTCCCACAGACATCGACCTGCCGCGATACAGGCTCCTGCTGACTAATCTAGGATTAGTAGTAGCTAGAAGAGACATAGCTAAATACTGGGGGGCCCAGCAACTTCCTACACTCACGGAATGGAAGTCTAATATGGACCTATATATGGTTGCGGAGAAAGTGATTTACAAGGCAAGGGGCTGCCCGCGTAAATTCCGAAAAATTTGGAAGCCATGGATAAAATACTACAATCTGGACTTGGACGCAGATGGGGGAAGTCTAGACCTTTCACACGGCAGGACAGAACCAAGTCATTAATAACTGTGATGCCTAGCCTATGCCTGACGGTTACGACTGTATGGGAATGGACCTATGTATTTGCACATATGCGATGTTGATGTAACTCTATGTTTCTCATTGAAAAGTCTGCTACAATACCTTCCACCCATTGCTCTACCTTGCTGCCTGCAATTGAGTATACTTCATGCATTAACGACTCCTTTTCCCAATTGTATGTTTTGTTTCTCAATCAACAAAATAAAAAATAAAGTTTTTAAAAAAAAGAATCCCACCAGCGGGGTATCTCGGTGCAGCAGAAGGTCACTACAACAAGGGCCAGAAACAGCAGAGTTAAAATAGAAAGGTTTTCAATAATTTCTTAAATTTGGTATATTTATAGTATGTGCAGATATAAAAAGGTAAAAGATTCCAGTAGGCAGGGGCCAAATAAGAGAACGATTTGCCTCCACACCTTAAACGTTGAATGTGAGGAATAGTACGAAGCTCTTTGTCCTTAGATTGCAGATTCCTAACAGGGAGATATCGTTTAAGCTTTTGGTGAAAGTATCTTGGTCCTTTCTCCACTAGAGCTTTGTGGGGGAGGCAGCAGATCTTGAATATAATTCTTTTTCTGACTGGTAGCCAGTGTAATGCTCTTAAAAGTGGGAGTGATGGGGATTGGGAAGGAAGATTACAAATAAGCCTTGCAGTGGTGTTCTGCACGACCTGTAATTTAGAGAGTAGAGTCTCACAGGCAGAAGCCAGAAGAGCATTATCATAATCAAGCCTGCTGACAACAAGAGCCTGTACTAGGGTCTTCCTAGCGCAAGCGGAAGAAAAGGCAGGGCTTTCCTTAGTAGAAGAAACATGTGAAAGCAGGTACCTGTTATTGATAGGACCTGCTCCTTCTTTGTTAGGGCTTGATACAGTTTAATGCCAAGATTTTTTACGTCCTGACGTGGAGTGGGAGCACTCATTAGTTCACGTGGCTACCAATTGGGAGTTCATATTTGTTGGGCTTTTCCAAAAAGCATAATCTCAGTCTTTTCAGATTAAGCTGTAGCAGTTCTCGGACATCAACTCTGCCACCGCTTTCATCATTTTGGCCATATTGTTGTGAAAGGAGATGACCAGCTGAATGTCATCAACGTGGGGCCAGATTCAAAGCCAAAAGATCTGATGAGTTTGGCTAACGGGCCACATATATATTGAACAAAATGGGGCTCAAGCAAGATCCCTGGGGTTCACCTTTGTCAATCATCATAGTGCATGACTTAAAGTCACCCAATGAGAACACCTGAGATCTGTAAGTGAAGAAGTCCTAGAACCATTTCAGCGCACTTCCATATATCCCTTTCTCATTTAGCCTAAGCAACAGCTTATCATGTGACACAGTGTCAATGCCGGCTGCAGACAGGTCTAAGAGCACAAGCATAGAGGGGATGTTAGCATCCAAGGAACATCTTATGGAGTCCGTCACTGCAACCAAGGCCGTCTCCATTCTGTGCTTCGACCTAAACCCATATTGAGACAGGTCCAAAATATAATTTTCCTCCAAGTAGTCTGTCAGCTGTTTGTTGATGAGACCTTCCAAAACCTTACCTAGAAATGGAAGCAAAGAAATTGGCCGATAATTATAGACGAATGAGGGATCTAAATTGGCTTTTTTTGAATAGGCATGATCTGTGCAGATTTCCAGGCCATAGGGAATGTCCCTCTCTCTATTGACGCATTAAACAAGGAACTAATAGCTGGCGAGATCTGCATGGCAAGACACACACAGATCCTAGCCAGACATTGTAGGAAAGTAGGTTCTCCATTCATGGTTACCCCCACTTTTTGCTGGCGTCATTCTGTTTTCTGACAAGTCTGACTGGGATCCTGCTAATCAGGACCCCAGTCACTGTGCTCTCTCCCTAATTTGGACTATGGTAAGTACTTTGGTACCTTCCTAATTGGCTACTGGTGTACCCTTCTAAGTCCCTAGTATATGGTACTGAGGTACCCAGGGCATAGGTACACCAGGGGTCTCCCATGGGCTGCAGCATGTATTATACCACTTACAACAGATGTAAGTTTGCATATATCTGAGGTCACTACACGTAAACCCTATAAGTCACCCCTAAGGTAGGCCTTTCAATCCTGAAGGCAGGGTGCTTGGTTATAAGTGTGAGGGTGCCCTGCATGAGCAGGACACCCCCTACAAACCCCGGAGTCGATTCTCCAGGCTTTTTGAATGCGGTCAGCCATTTTATACATATAGTGGACATCAAGTCAATTACGAGATGTCTAACTATATATTGGCTGCACCGAAACCGGTCATGTTTGGTATCAATCATGTTGGAATCCTACCGAACATCAATTCCAGTGTTGGATGCAGGAGCCCATGAACTGGGGGGCTCCCCTAGGGAGCCCCCCTGTATTCCCGCCCTAGGCTGGATCCGATCATTCCTCACCGGAAGAAGCCAAAGGATTAGACTGCCACCCTTCCTCTCTGATCCCACGGAAACCACCTGTGGAGTCCGACAGGGATCATCACTAAGCCCGACCCTCTTCAACATCTACATGGCCCCCCTCGCCGCCATCGTCCGACAACACGGCCTCAACATCGTATCCTACGCTGACGACACCCAGCTCATCCTCTCCCTCACCAAAGACCCCACCACCGCCAGACTCAACTTCCAGAAAGGAATGCAGGACGTCGCAGTCTGGATGACCAACAGCTGCCTAAAGCTCAACGCCGAGAAGACAGAAGTCCTCGTCCTCGGAACCACCCCTTCAGCATGGGACAACACCTGGTGGCCCACAGCCCTCGGCAGCCCACCGACTCCCTCGGACCACGCCAGAAACCTCAGCATCGTACTGGACTCATCCCTCACCATGAACCGGCAGGTCAATGCCGTCGCCTCCAGCTGTTTCAACACCCTCCGCATCCTCTGAAAGACGTTCAAATGGATCCCCCCAGAGTCAAGGAAGACAGTCACCCACACACTCATCACCAGCAGACTGGACTATGGAAACGCACTCTACGCCGGCATAAACAAGTCCCTACTCCGCAAACTTCAACGATACAGAACACCGCCGCCAGACTCGTCCTCGGCATCCCTCGGCACGAGCACATCAGCCAACACCTACGAAAGCTCCACTGGTTCCCCGTGGAGAAAAGAGTCACTTTCAAAATCCTCACCCACGCCTACAAATGCCTACACAACACCGGACCCAAATACCTCAACTACAGAATCACCTTCCACGTACCCAAAAGAAACCTCCGATCAGCCAACCTCGCACTGGCCGAAACCTCACGCATCCACAAAGCCAGAGCAGGCGGAAGATCCTTCTCTTACATCGCAGCCAAAACCTGGAACGAGCTCCCGGCAGTCATCAGACTTGCCCCCTCACTGAACACCTTCAGGAAGACCCTCAAGACATGGCTCTTCGGCTAAGCAGATCTGCGGACCCCCCACCCCTAGCACCTTGAGACCCTCACGGGTGAGTAGCGCGCTTACAATTCCCTGATTGATTGACTGATTGATTCCCAGTAGAAGCCTTTCGGGGTCTACCAGCAAGCTAGTGCTGCTGCCGATCACAGACACGATTCTGCCCTCCTACTGCTGAACCAGGCTCGAGCAGGAGAAGGTAGAACAATAGGTTTCCTGTCACAGGGAGGTGTGACCACCTACCAGCCAGGACTTAGTGTTTTGGACTGGGGTGGGGGCGCTTGCCAGCACCACCAGACTGCTTTGAAGGGCACATTTGGTGCCCTCCTTGCATATTCCTGTTGGAACCAGTTCAGGGAGCCATTGGCTCCCGCTCTGGTGCGAAACTGAACAAAGGACATGGAGTATCCGCCCCTCTGTTTAGCCCCTCCTCTGGGAGGGACCCTGTATCGTCCCAACCCTTACCTTTGGGTACTTAAGGGCTTACCTGTGGGTGGCTCTTCAGATTCATCGTGGGACAAAATTCAGATCTGAAACCACATCTACTTCAACTGTCTGGGCACATTGGACTTCGCTTTGGGAACTGAGACTGCATCTGGAAGACTCCTGCTGCTCCTGGTCTCGTCGTCCTGCCAGTCTTCTGCGTCGTCTGTGCCTGTGCTCCATCCAGGTTCTTCTCCAGGCCTGCGGCATCAAAGATACCCTAAGGAATCTCCCTTGGAGTGAAGGAGTCACTCCCCTGCATCTTCAGGCACCGCAACTAAGCTGACCGGGCTGGTGCTCCTGTCGTCCTCCGGACTTCGAAAGGCCCAGCAACACAGTTGGTGGTTCTGCAACTCCCTCGAAGCCAGCACTGTCTTCTCACCAAGTTTGAGGCCAGTATCCCTCGTCGGAACCGCTGGAACAGCACCCCTGTGCACTGCGTCGACTTGCCGTTGCCAAGGCTTGTTGACTCTCTTCTCCAGAGAGCTCCGGGCTCCAAGAATCTCCAGCATCTCTTGCTACCAGGATCTTTGTCCTCGACGCATCGTGGGCCTGCATCATTGGTGAGCTGCTCGAGGTCCTCTTGCTACTCCGGTGCCTTCGGCCTGTAGGTCCTCTTGAGGGTCTTTTTTGGCGCCAGTGGGCTCCCCTGCTTGCTCGAGGCCTGCTCTGACTCTCCTGCACTTGGTGAGTCCTTTGGACCTTGCTGTTCCCGACACAGCACCTTCTTTGTTTTCCACATCTGTCGCCGCTGCCAAAGCTTGTTGGTGCTCCCGCCGGACACATACCCCCTGGTTCTCGACTTCCAACTTGGGACATCTCGTGAACGGCTCCTGGTCTTCCACAGCGTCACCTGGTCCTCACAGCTGCAGCAATAAGGTCACCGTCAACTCTCCTGCATCTTCCGTCATCGGTGGTAATTGGTCTTCTGTGCCTCCTGGTCACTCCTGAGTGGCATAGACTCTGTCCCCTCTGCTTGCAGGTACTCCTCTTCAAGAATCCATCCTTGAATTCCACTGGATACTTTCACCTTCTTTGCCAGCAGCATCTTTACTGAAGTCCTCTATTGTGGTCTATGGTGGTTTCCGACATCACTTCGCACCTATGCACCCCGCTTCCCTGGTGTAGGTATCCTGGTTCCTGGGGTATCCACGGGTGGGGTGATTCTCCAACCTTCCATCTTCCACAGGGTTTCTTCAGGGTCCTCTGGGAAGGGTCCTTCTTCAAAACTGCAACCTCGAATTCCCCGTTGACTTGCATTGAGTACGCGGCTGTGTTTCCACTCTGCACATGGCCTCCATGGGGTTTCTGGGTACTTACCTTGGGGGGTTCCTTGGGTCCCCGGCTCTTCTAAGTCCAGTCTCAACTTCGGTCGCAGTTCGGATTCCACTTTATTAGCATATGGTTTGGTTGTGTATTTGTGCTACTTACCTGTTCTACTATTGAAGTATTGTGTGTATTGTGATTATATGTCCGGGTAGGAGATATACCAATGTGTTAGTGAGTGTTTATAATAAATATCTATTTTTAAAACTACAGTGTGTGGATCTTTTTTGTTTAACCTACACTATATGATTAGTACTGGTAAAACAAGCTGCTTTACACTCCTTCTGGACTAAGCCTGAAGGATACTCTCCACAGCTACCACTTAAAGAGCTTTCTAAGGTTGTCCAAGATAACTAAAATCACCATTAGGGTTGTCTGGGTTAGTGCAGGGCGCTTAACTTAAATAAGTGTGCACCATATACTAAGCCAGCCTCCTACAGACATGCATCAGAAGGAGATCCGGATTTAGCCTTGTTTATGGCACCTTGAATTTGTTGGAGATCAAGAGTGTTAAACTTTCCCAGACTGTGTCCATCTTTCACGGGAGGGGAGTTAAAATTCAGCTACGTTAAAGGCTGATTAGAAGGCGAGGCAACATTTTGATAAATTGTCATGATTTTATCCTCAAAGTAATCAGCCAAAGAGTTACACAGTTGCGGGGAATGATTGAATTGACTGAGAACAGGCCTGTGGCTTAATAAAGTCATTTAGAACTTTGAAAAGCTCTTTGGAAGTATTTCCAGTGAGACTAATTTGACTACGAATATAGATTTTGCTAGCAGTTTTTATAGTTCAATGGTATTAAGTAAGTTCTTTTATATGCCTCTCAGTCGCAAGGGTTGTTAGTCAGAACCCCCCCGTCTCTCCAGTTTTTTACATAGTGACTTTTCATGTCTCAACTCTGGAGTATACCAAAGTGCATGAGTCTAATGTTTATTGTTAGAATGCGTTTTAAAAGGAGCAATTCTGTCAAAGGCAGAATTTAAAGCCTTATAGTAGTCCGCTAAGGTGGGATTTATATGTTGGTCCTTTGAGGTTACAGAGAAGTAAACATTTTTAGCGAAAGTATCAGGAGTGATGCGCTGCCATTGACTTGAGACTGCCTTTTGCTCAGATCTTGATTTCTCAGACATCTCAGCGTTTAGTATTTGAAAGCAGATTAGTAAGTGGTCAGTCCACGTCAAAGGCAGGGGGGTCCACAGGTCAATGCATTAGAGGTGGTGAAGATTAAGTCCAGAGTGTGACCCGCTGAGTGAGTAGGGCCTTCATTTTTTTGTTGCAGTCCTATCGTCTTTAATTCTGATAGGAGTTGTGCTACTTCCATGTCTAAAAAATCTTCTCCATGATAATTAAAATCCCCAAGCAGGAGAAATTGTTGTGATGACAACACATTTTTATAAATTGGTGTCAGATTTCTCTGGTGTCTTGTGATTTCTTCTTCAATTGTTATGGTGCTGTTTAACTGCTTTACACTTGTTTCTTTGTGTAAGCCTTGCTGCTCAGAGCCACAGCAAGCCAGGCTTGAGCTGCAGGTTTGACATACGAATCCTAAGGGGGTTGGCAAGTGTATTACAAGATGAGGTCGCATAATCACACCATATATTACACCCGATTTCCTCACACACTGGTACTCCTGACTCTCTAAGGGGAGCTTGGATGAGCAGTCACTGATTACTTGTAGAGGTAAAATCAAGCTTAAGCACAAAGACTACAAAAATCAAATAAATGTCAGCTGGAACTCAATGGCTGGCACATGCACAAGATAGTGTGTCTATGTCGAATAGTGATCAATCAAAAGGGAATGAATCACAAGTTTTGGAATCCCAGGGTCTGTAAGTGTTGTACAAAGGCCCTCACACACACTAACCTGTAGATAGCGGTATATCTTGATTCTCTGCTTGAAGAAGTTAGGTGATTGGTTTTATCATTGGGTCCTTTTCCACCTGAGTTTCCCGTTCTCCAGGCAGTCAAACCTTCCTCCACCTGGAGGTAGACCATCTGGTTCTATGACGGTTGTGATATCATAAGCATTAGCGAAAAAAATATGGAGTTAAAAATACCTCCTTTCCTGTAGAGAGTATTTTATTAATCAGGGAGGGGTAAGATTAAAAACAGTGCCAGGTGCTCTAGTGGATGTGTAAGTGGTCGACTGCACCTAGACAGTCATGGTATCGGTGGTCGACATGTTTCAGTCCTTGAGTGTCTCTATGGCTCGGCGGACTTTCATCAGGACTGAGGGAGGAGCGATGTAAAGTTAGATCGCTCTACAGTAGGTAAGTTGAGTCACTTACCTATCTTCATCATTGGGTTTATTGACTCATTTTGTGACGTGGTTATGGTTCTGCCTATAACTTAATAGGAGTTTTGTTAAAGCTCCGCCCGCAGGTGCAGCGGGAGCTCTTGAAGGTGCTATTTGCATCTTCATTCGAGTAGCTTCCTACCGTGACCCGGGTCACGCAGGCGCGTAACACAGGCCCCCGCAGCGGTTTCGGTGCGGGGAAGGGGCCCCCTCAGCACAGTACTCCGGCCTGAGAGCTCTGGATTAAATCCGGAGCGGGGGCCCCTCTGTGCAGGGCCGGCTTTAGGGCAGTGCCACTGGTGCGGCTGCACTGGGCACTGACCTGTGGAGGGGGCGCTGACTTCATGGGAGAGGGGCGCTTGTTTAGCAATAACTTATGATTGGAAAGATGAGGTGCACTTATGTCTGGTGGTAGAATCGAGGGGGTGGTCATGGGGTGTGCCAAAAATGATTCTCGCACCGGGCGCCACGAGCGCTAAAGCCGGCCCTGCCTCTGTGTACCGAGCAGGGGGGGCCCCTGAGCTTTCGTTACGCCACTGGGGTCACGTAGGAAGCTACTCGAATGAGTCAATGAACCCAATGAGGGGGAGGCAGGTTGACTGCCTGGAGAACGGGAAACTCAGGCAGAAAAGGACCCAATGATAAAACCAATCACCTAACTTCTTCAAGCGGAGAATCAAGATATACTGCTATCTTTGGGTTAGAGTGTATGAGGGCCTTTATACAACACTTACAGACCCTGGTATTCCAAGACATGTGATTCATCCCCTTTTGATTGATAACTATTAAGCATGGAAGCTGACTGAATCCCTGCTTCTTCCTCCCCACTTTGATTTTTGGAGTATGTTGGATAGTGGCCAAATGAATGATATTACCAAAAATACTTAGGCGGTTTCATGCAATTCCGCTGATAATAGCGAAAAGAAATATGAAAATACTAGAGCCTTTATACACAAATGACATCTGGTAGGACAGGAAACCTAGAATGAACTGAAATCAAGGGACACTCGCACCAAGAAAGGGAGATGTGTGTACAGGACATATACTCAGGTACTATCAAGCATTCCACCTGCGATATTTGTTTGAGTGGACACATATGAAAACGCAAAAAAAGTCTGCGCTATGCAGGCCATGCCACGGCGAACAGATCTTTGTGGGAGGTGGCATGGATACCAAAGCATGGCTCAACCTAGAGGTCTTGATACACTGGCACGATTTACCCTGCCCTACTAAAAAAACACTGATTTTATTCCAGGATTGGATGCCAAGGCCTTTAAAGGCTGCAAAAGCATTAGATGTGACACAATAGGTGACTTGTTTCATAAACATCATATTAAGCCATTCTAGCAAGCCAAGGAGAAATATGGGATACAGAAAAAAAGAAATATATAGTTATATACAGAACAGGGACTGGGTGCTGCAACCGTGGATTAAAGAGGCAGATCCAGATCCCTCACACCCTTCTATAAGCTGATTAAAACACACACCTCCCAAACACAAGCTATATCTTTAATATACAAAATTCTGATGGAAACATACGCTCCTACATGTAAACCGCACCAGAGACAGTGGGAAGAGGAACTAGAGATAACATTAGATGATGAGCAACAGGAAAAAATAATACTGAGGCAAAATAATTTTGCAAGATGTGCAAGGGATAAAATACTGTACAAAATCCTTTAATAATGGCACCTGAGACTGCAAAGAATGTATCAGGTAGACAGCACACATCCTAGCACGAACTGGAGGGAATGCAGGTTACAGGGCACTGTGGTCCACATATTATGGAGCTGTCCACACATAGAACGACATACTAGCCTCCATACAGACAATAACGGTTGCAGATTTGGCCAGATGTCCATCTGTACCATAACTGGGATCTCTATCTGAAGAAATGTATCCGCTTTATGGTATGAAGGGTAAAACAATATCTGTGATGTTATTGGCAGCAAATAAAACAATTCTCACATTTGGAGTAAAAGGAGTTTGGGCATAGAAAGGTTAACCTACGAAAGCACAATTCAGAGGCTGCGGGGCCCAGTTCTACAGTTACTCACACAAGATTGTATTAGTGTGACATCATGCCCCACTAGACTACAAGCACTAAGATTGATGGATATCACAACAGACAAGACAGGGGACACCCAAAGATTGGAAAAGGAGAATGAGAAGGGATTACCTTAAGCAAATAAAGATGTGGATGGTGTGGAATTTGGGTGGAGGAGGGTGAATTGCATAGATTCTGTTGAGAAACTGTTTCACCATAAAAAAACCCATTAAAAATGATTAAAATTAAATAATGACCATTACCATCTAATCCCTCTTCCTCATCCCAGTCCTTATCAATGAGGTGCAACCCATCCAATTCGTAAGGACAGGACACCTAAAAGCCCTATCTTCCTTTTTTTTTTTTTTTTAACCCTTCCCATTGAAGATGTAAGAGAGCCATACCCCTCCTAGAACCTTTGTTTTGTTTCCGGTCTGTTAGAAGAACAGGCGCCTGGTGCTGTGGACCCTGCCCATGAATGGTAAGTTACAGGCTTATCATATATTCCTTTACTTCCCTTTCTTTAGAAGATTCTGCTGTGTAGAATCCATCATCCAGCACTCCAGGGCATTGAGAAAACTGATGTGCAGGTCCTTCCTCCTGACCGTATTCCTTGGCTCTCTTCCCATCTATGGTGAAGCTTCAAAGTATGGGTTCCAGAATAAACAGGGCTGCTGCCGCTGCTCTGCCGGTGACCGCTGAAGGGGGGACTACAACCCCCATAATTCTTCACTGAGCCCAGGAGGAGGGGCTCTTCAAGTTTAAAAGCCCACTCCTGACCCGTAGGCATAGGGCAAGCCCTGACATGCGCCCAGGCGAACACCGGGCCCATCTGCACCCATCCACGGCCATTTGAGGCTGGGCTGGGACTATTCCCTTGGTTTCTCCAGAAGATTTAGTCTCTTCAGCACAACTGCAAGCAAGGTACTTGTTTTCCTTTTTTCTGATTTCTCCTAAAACTAACCTCTTTGTGGTAAGCTTGGGTTCTTGGTCTCAGAGATGGGGGGAAAAAAAGGCTACGACTTCTATACTGCCTCCAGCTGCATGACCACTGACAATATTTTGGACAGAGCCGTGGGCATCATCACCAAGAAAATTGATCTGGCTGAAAGACGCCTTTCTTTGGATCTCGTTGGCTCTCCAAATGCATCCCCGGCAGTTACCCTTATTCAGGACCATAATGAGCAGGGTGAGGCTGTAGGTCCTCTGGCAGTAGAGGACATACAGCCCGCCGAGACAATTCCTGGTTCGCTGGTGCAGCTATCGCCCTAAAATCAAAGCCCAGTAGCCAAATGCAAGAGAAAGCTTAAACACGCTACCTCTGGAAGGAACGGTGTCGAGAAAAGCATCAATCCTAGCTCTCCAATTGTTTTGGAAGATGGACCACTGGGTTCTCTGGATGTGTGAGCTTGGGCACCCTTTCTTTGTGCAAAAAGTAGCTACTCTAAAAAACAGTTTGGCACCTTTGGTTGATAGGCTTGGTCAGACTGAAGCAGAAGTTACCAAGATCTCTAGTTTTTGCCATTTTGTCCAAGGCCCTTGGGTTCTGTGACTCCTTCTGCCATCCCTTTGGCAGCCATCTCTAAGCATGATGACAGTGTGGCCAGGGGCATTCCGACTTCAGCTAAGTATCCCATCCAAATAGTTGCTAGTTGGGCCCCCAAGAGGATCCCTGCCTCCAGTCCCATGGGTTATGCTGCCAATGGACGGGACTGCAATCGTCATTGTAACAACTCTGATTCCAAACCATATTAATGCAACTCTCCCCTGCGCATTAATTTGCCCCCTGAAAGCTGTTCTTTTGTGGCCGTTTTGAAGAATGTCCCAAAACTGGAGAACCCTCGATCAGAGTCTCACAACCAACTTAAGAATAAAGGGTACCACTGGTTAGCTGCTTATTCAAGTTTTTCTTTCCTGGACTATCATAATGTTTTGATGGTTTGACGAGTGGACTGAATTGGGCCTTCTGTTAAGACTGCCTGTGGAGACTGAGTCATTATAAATTTTAGATACCAGTCAATTGCTAGGCGTATCCTCTTTCAGCAACAATGGTAATCCTCTCCTGCAGAAGGAAACATAGGCTTATTAACTTTAGTTTTTTTTTTAGAAGCATCTACAAGCTGTCATCGTTCCGACATACAGTATGACTTTGCAAGTTCCATCTCACGGGGAAGCATTCAGTTAACCCTGCACCCATCATTTTACCCCTTTGGCAGATTTTAATGACTTGGATTGATGACAACAGTATGTTGATGAATTGAACGCTCAACTTAGGGGACTAGTCGATGCGGACTCCTTTGGCAAATAATGGCACCGTTGCTTCATCTCTTTCATGCAGTGAGCCTAAGGTGGCAATTTAATATCTGCAGTAACTGTGCCCAGACTTGTTGAGGATGTTAGTTTAGATCTTGTGGTGAAACTGATTTGTTAGAACGGGGCTGGCCTAACATCTTAAATGGCCCAAGCAGATTGGCTTTCCTACACTGCATGTTTCAATCTTATCCTGTTACAAGAAACCTGGTGCCTGGTTCACCTCATGTGGAAAGGTTACCAGAGCTTCTGTGTGCCTTCCTGCAGATTGTTGAGAGGTAGGGCCACTGGCGGTATTATGGTCTTAGTTCGCACAACTTGTAATTTCAAGATTTTTCCAGTTCCAACAAAACACGCAGGGATACAGATCCTGAAGGCGGTACTCCCAAGCCAATTTAACTTTTATTTTTATTAACTTTTATAATGCTGTGGGCCAAATGAATTCTCATGTAACTTAGGGAATTTTCTATTTACTGTACATTGTCTCCATATGAGGTTTATTCATACTCTTAAACATTGAAATATTTTAATTCAGGAGGGGGGACTTCAAAGCCAAGCTGGGCTCCAATCCTACTGTACTCCAGCCTTGTCAGGTGATCCTGGAGGTTTGCGCTCTGGGAAAACCAGATCACAGGGGTGCAAAGCTGTATAAGTTTTTACTCGATCTTGGTCTGTACAAAGAATTAGAATTAAGGGGAGATTCTGACTCAGTTATTCCTACGTTTACTGGGTGGGGACAAGGTTCCGTTATTGATTACGTATTTGTTTCTCCCTTCATTGGTAAGCTAATCAACTCTATTGCCATCTCGGCTAGTGCCTTTAGCAACCACAACCCTATCGTGTTTGCCTTAATATTTCCAGGACCAGTTAAATCTCTTTCCGTGATCAGCCCTACGCCAGTCTCCCCATATGATCAAGGGCTGCGACTTAGGTGGTGGGGGTTGATTTAGCAATTTTTTTTTTTATCTGAGTGATAAAATAAAATTTACCAATAATTATGGAGCACCTGCTATTCTTATGGCTTTTAATTCCTTGAATACCCAGATTAAAAGTAGTCTTCTGTATCAGGTGCAAGACCAAAGAAACCCTGAATCTGGTTGGTTTGACAAGCAATGTAGGCTGGCAAATGATAAGGCCAATGTAGTGGCCTGTCGAGCTGCTTAAAAAATAGCTACCAGGGACAGGAAGCAGGCAGTTAAGCAGGACATGTGGGATAGCCTGGTTGCTGTCACCTTATTAGAGGATACAGGAGGCTTTTGAACTATTGTTAATCACCCTAAGCTCTCTGAAGGGCTGACCGAAGGTTTGGGGTCCAACATTAGTGTTGAGCATTGGGTTAACCATTTTAAAGCCATATATTCGTGCATGGGACTTCGGGATTATAACTCTGCAGATCTGTCCTTGCTTTTCCCACTATCAATTAGATTTGAAATAACCGAGGTTTGGGAGTCAATTAATGACAGTCCCTCGAGGAAGGCATCTGGGACTGAAGGAGGCCCTCTCAAATGAGATTAATATCGCTATCCTTAGTGGCTTCCCCAAGTCATGGAATACAGCTGTGATTATCCCAGTTTATTTGAAAAAAAAGGCTGTAGAAATGACCCACGCTTCTACAGACCAATTCCGCTTTTGTATTGATGGTCAAGGTTATTGGGAGTATTGCCTTTAGCAGGATTGAGGAGTGAGTGGGCCTATACGAAAATCATAATTTCCTCCGTAAAATATGGGTTTACGGACGGGCTTGGCAATATAGATGCCTCAAGCTCTATCTAGTAATCAGTAAGTATACGCTGGCCAAAGGGGGTTTACTGTTTCTCTCCTTTTTGAACCTAAGCAGTGCGTTCAACACAGTCAACCGTAACAAGCTCTGGGAAATTCTTTCAGATTGAGGGCTTGATGGGGATCTGGTTATTTTCCTACAGGCCTTATATTCCGGGGTATATGCATCTGTTAGATACAGGCCAGGAGGGGAATGCACTGATGTTTTTCACCTGCAGCAAGGTGTGTGCCAGGGCTGTGTGCTGGCTCCCATTTAATTTTTACTCTATATAAATGGTTTAAATGCACACCTGCAAAATTCAGGTAAGGACACAACCATGATTAGGTCACCTATTGTCCCGGCTCTGCTCTATGAGGATGATGCTGTGCTTATGTCCCTCACATCAAAAAACCTGAGCTCTTGAACTTCGATCTAGATACCGATACATCCAAAACCAAATATATGGTTTGCGGCCCCAGAACAGGCGAAGAAGGTTCATTCTGGATTAAAGGCAGGGGAATTGAACGGGTGACTGACTTTCCAATTTTGGGGGCCGCGTTTGATCAGAAATCCTCATGGTTGCCTTGTATAGTGCCAGTGCTTGTGCTTTAACCACTCTATGGAGCTGGGTCCAGCAACGGCTTTTTCAAAATGGGGAGGACTTGGCCTGCTTTCAGAGAGTCAGGAATGGATCCCTGCCGCAGAGAGGCGTTAATTATTGCAGTCCAGCTTGGAATAATGGACTGGGCGGCGGCCACTAGGCAGTTGGGGGGGAGAGGGTCATTAAAATGGTTGTTCGGGTTTAAGGTCGATAGGATTTTAGCGACGGAGTCTTCATGATAGGGATTGAAGTCAGTCCAGCGTGCTTGGTTTTTAGGTGAAGTCTGTGGGGGCAGCGCTGGAGGAGGAGGCAGGTCTGGAGGGAATAGAGAGTATGTGGCGGCACTAAGTTCTTTTCCTAAGGCTGTGGCTTTGTCAGCGAAAAAGGAGGAGAATTCCTCTGATGATATTAAGGACTTGGGGGGTTTCTTTCCGGTTTTGGCCAGTTTGTTGGATTGGTGTTTGACCAATTCGAAGAGCTTGCGGGGTCTATTCTTGGCGTTCCCCAGTTCAGATCTAAAGAATTATTTTTTTGAGTTGATGATGTTCCTGTTGTAGGCATTTCTGGCCTGGCGGAGAATTTTTAGATGTGCTACAGAGGGTGCTGTCTCCAGATTCTTTCGGATTGTCGGAGGGCTCTCCTCTCATTGTTGAGGGATCCAGTGAACCAGGGGTTCCGATCTTTGATTTGGGTTCTCTTTAGTTTTAGTGGGGCTAGGTCATCCAGAATGTTCGATATAGTTGTAGAGTAGTGATCGTTGAGGTCACTGACCGTTGTGATATGCGAGGGGGTGGGAGGTCTGATTTGCAGCGAGCTTCCAGTTCCATGTGGTCCAGGTTTTTAGTGTCTCTGACCCAGCGTTTAGGAATCACTGGTTGCGGTGCCCTTGTCTTGTGGGTGCTAGGTAGTAGGAAGGCGATGGCGTGGTGATCAGACCAGTCGCAAGGGTCTATAGAGATAAGCTTGACTGTTGATTCCTTAGAGATGATCCAGTCAAGGGTGGCCCCTTTCGTATGTGTTGGGAGTGAGCAGGCTTGGGTCAGGGCTTGATCATCCAAGAGGTCTTTGATGGCATTGACATGAGGATCCTTGGGGTCGTTCCAGTGAAGGTTGAAATCACCCAGGAAAATATCTTTAGCGTTGGAGGAGATCTTAGCTGTGATGAGTTCCATGAGATGGTCAGTGAAGGAATCGTTCATGCCTGGGGGGTGGTAAAAGATGTGCAAATTGCACAGTTGGGTGGAGTTGCTGCAAATGGAAAGGGCGAGGTATTCGCAGGAGTCAGTGGAATCAGCCAGGAGTTCAGTGACAAGGAGGTTAGAGCGGTAGATGCATGCGATGCCTCCTCCTTTTTGCTAGATTGCCTGTCCAGTCTTGCAATGTTATAATTGGGAGGGACTAAGAGGTCCAGGCATGGAGATGAGGCATCGTTGAGCCAAGATTCTGTTAGAATTGATAAGTCGAGGTTTTTGTTCAGGATGAGATCGGCAATATCGGCGGCGTGTTTAACGGCCGATCGGCAATTGATTAGGAGACCAGATAGAGAGGGATCAGAGGGAGTGTTGGGAGTCAGGGCGGACAGGAGAACTGGCGCTAGATTGCTTTTGACCACACTTCTGTTGCGGAGGGTAGCCGATCTGTTGGGGTTAATAGTGACTGTGCAGATGGCATGTTCGTCACTCGAGTCTGGCGGACAAAGGGTAGCTGGGGTAGAGTTGTGGTCGCGGAGGATGGCAAGGATTTCCTCTTCAGAGAGGTCTAGCGGACTTGGGGTGTCGAGTGTCGAGTTGTAAGAGAGGACGAGAGCTAGGGTTTCTTCCTCAGAGATGTGAAATAGTTGCTTGCGAGGGCGAAGGTGTCTCTGGGATAGCGGCAGTGGGTGCATGGGGGGCTCTGTGGTGTGAGGAGGGGTGGAGTTCCGCTGGGGTTTGAGGTTGGCTAAGGAGAGTTCAGCGAGGTGAAGGAGGTTCATTAGATCCAGAATGGAGATATGGATGCTCTGGGTTAATTTGGCAGCTCTTGAGTGCAGGGTTTCGATATCTAAGTAAGAGGGAGGCGTTAGAGGGCAGGAGGGCGGTATTTCGGGAGCAATACTATCGGCATGCAAAGGGGATCGGGTAGAAGGGGTGGCTCGACCTGTATCGGAGGTTTTTGGAGGCAAAACGGTCTCACAGTTATCGTAGGGAGCTGGCGGGGAGGAGACCAAAGGACTAGGGGTGCATCTGTTGGCAAGGCTGGTAGGTGTGCAAGAGGGGATAGGATGACCCGAGTTGGCAACCCTTAGAGGGGTGGTTTGTGGGAGACTAGGGACGCTAGTCAGGCTGGTTGGCGGGTCGGAGGGGTGGGTGTTAGGTGCCTTGTTAGTGTCGTGCACATGGTTACTGAGGAGGGTAAAGAGGTCCGCAAATTTGTTAAGGTTTTTGGATGAGGCTTGGATTAGGACAATGCCATTTTTGTAGAGGGTGATTGTGAGGTCAGCTCGCAGGGTTGCAGAGGGTGCTATTGTAAGCTTAGTGCCATGAGGAATGTTCCTGGTTGCGCGTACATTGAGGAGGTGTGCAAAGGTTTTGCGCCAGGAGGAGGTTCGTCTGGAGTAGAAGATAAGGTCGTTAATGACTGTGCCATTGTCTGCGCTGTAACGCAGGTCGGAAATCAAAGTCTCAGGGTTACTTTTCAAGGTGGAGTGCTTGAAAGATTTTGCAGCGGTTTTGGAGAGGTTGGGAGGGTAAACCAGAGTAAAAGAGTTTTCCCCTGTAGTAGTTAGGCAAGGACTTGCCATGGTGGCTGGGGTGGGGTACTCTAGGAATGACAAGGGGCAGTTGATCAGTAGCGAGGCAGGGTCGCCACCAACCAGGGCGTGGGGAAATTCAGGTGGGCTAATTTAGCTTTATCTCTTCAGAGCAGGGAGGTAGGGTAGTCACATCACAGCTGTGATATGGGAGGAAGGGTGTGTCCCAGGGTTAACTGTCTTGGGTGAGTGAGCTGTCGGATATCATTGGTGCAAGGCCCAAGCGTACTGCAGGTCTGGAGAGGCCGTCCGCGAGGCTGCAGTAGAGAATGAGAGGCTGGGTCAGTCACAACGCCTCGGTCCTGGGTGACAAGGCAGATCAGGGCCAGTAAAGGTCGGACCCCTTTTTTTTTTTTTGGGGGGGGGGGGGGGGAGGATCAGAAGTCAGGTCCAGGCTTCAGCCACCAAGTTGGGCTTGGCAGGGAGAATCCCAAGTGAGGATGGCAGTTTAGTGAAAAGTGATTCAAAGGAGACTGCTCCTCTTAGTTTGCATCTGTGGAGGTAGCTAGCAGGGTGAGGCTAATCATGTTGTATTATTGCCACCGCCATTTTAAAGTCAGGCAATGTGAGGTAATTACATGTCTATGAGCCGCCGCCATTTTAGGGTCAGGCAATGGTCAGCGATGTATGTGGCGACATCAGAGTTGAGAGGAACCGTGATTAGTGAGGTGCCGCCATTTTAGGTCCAGGCAGCCTTCATCTAATGCTCAAGTTTGTAGTCAATGAGCCAGAAAGAAAAAGAGAAGAAAAACGGAAGAGAAAGCACCTGAGGTGGGGCACTTCCCGGATCACCGGAGGCGGAGGGGCAGGGCTCCTCACTTAAAGACACCTCCGACCAATTTAGGCGCCGACCAGGTCTCCTGCAACGCTGGCAGGGGGAGAGGCCGCCGAGAGAGACGCCGACTCCAGGGGAGGTCGCCGAGAGGAGAGCCGGCAATGGAAGATCACTCACTAGCCCCCCAGGAACTCGCTCCAGCGGATGCAGGTCTCTGGAAGCACATCCCTGTGGGTAGCGAAGCTCAAGCGGGAGGAAAATGAAGTTCAAAGGGGATGCGGCACAGAAGGAGAAACGCCGGAGGCCAGGTGATCGGAGGACAGCACCGGGCCACCAGGCTCCGGGCGGAACGACCGGACCAGGACAAGCTCGACAGGAACTGGAGGGCACCTGGCGTCGGCGAGCTCAGTCCAACGAGCGGCTCCAGGCAGGACGGAGGGGCTGCAAAGTGGGGCCACGCCTTAGTGGAGCAGGAATCCCAGCATGGAGAACGCCGTTAGTGAAGCCCGGACTCTTCGGCTCCTCGGCTGGGCATCGGGAGAGATCCACAGAAATGGCGCCAGTCTGGAGGGCCGATCCCGGCACTAGGCGAATAGACCCGGATCTTCTGCAGAGCAGGCTGCGCGAGACCGCAGGAACCTGCGGCGATGGAAAACCTTGTAAGCAGTCCAGTAGCGGCAAACCGACCCGGGAGCAGAGGGTCCGACCGGCAGCGCCAGCGTCCGGGCAGAGCAAGCGGGACCTCCGGCCACCGCGGAGATCGATCCAGCAGGTAAGATAGATGTCGTATGTGGGGGTCCCAGTCAGCTCCATGGGCAAGCCGGTGGAGGGCCAGAGAACACAGTTTATCGGGGATAACTACCAAAGGTAATCCCCAAACCGGGAGCTCTTTGCGAGGCTCCTACTCGGCGGAGGCCATCTTGCTCATTCCAGCTTCCCCCGACAACTTCAGACCTATCTCTAACATCCCTCTCTTAGCCAAAGTGTTGGAGAAATGTGTACAACAGCAACTAAGTCAACACATCAACAACTTCCACCTACTTGATGACTTCGAATCTGGATTCAGACCCGGGCACAGCACTGAAACCACCATGCTCCACATCGTTGATGATGCCCTCCAAGCCCTTGACCAAGGCAAAACCTGTCTCCTAATCCTCCTAGATCTATCCTCGGCCTTCGACACGGTCAACCATGAAAAACTACTCGAACGCCTTAAACTCAGGATGGGATTGGATGGCACCGTTCTAAAGTGGTTTAGTTCCTTCCTCCAAAACCGTTCACAGAGATTCCTAATCAACGGCAACCTATCGGCTCCTTCTCGGGTCACGGTTGGAGTCCCTCAAGGATCAACCCTGTCCCCTACCCTCTTCAACCTTTACCTTGAACCCCTTACCGAAGTTCTACGCACAGCGAATATCTCCTACCATATGTACGCTGACGACACTCAGATCTACATCAAGACCTCATCCCTCGAGGAGATTCTCTCCCTGAACGAAGCCCTGAAACTCACTGTCCATTGGCTCGCCTCCAATCAACTCAAACTCAACGCAAAGAAAACAGAATTTCTCTTAATTTCCCCCTCAAAAACCAATCCCGAGATGCAGACATGGATTAAAGCTATCACAGCCTTAGATTGCCCACCGACCATCGTGGACTCGGCCAAATCTCTGCGAATTACCCTGGACAGAAACTTGAACATGCGAGACCACATCAACGCGATGGCCAAATCAGCCAGATTCCACCTGAGCTACCTTAGGAAACTGAAACCCTTCCTCGACACTGCCGATCTAAAAATGGCAGTCCAAGCTCTCGTCATCTCCAGACTGGAATATGGCTGCTCTACCCTCTCGGGTTTACCAAAGATCTCCCTGGCACCTTTAAAAGCCTGCCTCAACACTGCCGCCAGACTTCTTACCAGCTCAAGAAAATTCGACCACATTTCTCCACACCTGAAAGCTTTGAATTGGCTTCCTCTTGAGGCTAGAATACAGCTTAAACTGGCCTGTATCACACACAAGGCCTTACACTCAAACTCCCCTGCTTATCTTGCACAGAAACTTGTGGTATCCGGAGGAACCAGAAACTCCCGATCCGCCAGAGACCTCCTGCTACAACCTGCACGCTTCCGGAAGAAAAAAACGTACAATCGGGCTTTCTCTGGGGCCGCTCCGAGAATATGGAACTCTCTCCCGCCCACCATCAGAAGAATCCCTTCACTGACACGCTTAAAAGGAGGCCAAAACCTTCCTTATGGGTAAATTCCTCGTTTAAATGTTGCCTCCAACCAGCACAGAGACTCTGATTAACTCCTGACTAGCGCCTCCCCTCGGATTACCTAGTCACCTCTCCTAGAAACCTGGGGACTTGTTTCGAGCAACTATAAAACGCAAACCGTACATTCGTGTCCACTATCTTTCATATATCCTGCACCCTGCCCTCTTTTACCTTTTGTATATTATTGTGATTCCAAGCCTATTGTACATTTCTATGTTTCCTGTAAAGCGCTCTGATACCCTAACGGGTCAAGTTCGCGCTCTATAAAACACAAAAATAAAAATAAAACTGTTTGACTTTTCCAAAAGAGTAGGCAACAAGCCAGTTTTGCCTCTATTAGAGGTCTTTCAGCGCAAATGTTTGTCGGCCCTAATGTACGATGCAGGCATTTGGGGTTACCGGAATGTTGCAATGATGCAGGCAGAGAAGAACCAAATTTGTCAGCGTCTCCTTGGCCTACCACCCTCGTCAGTGCACTTTTTCCTCCATGAGGAATTGGGTCTTTCCTATGTAACTGATCTGAGCAGAGTTGCTCTCTTAGTTCTTTGGGTCTCCATTTAGGAAAATGAGCATACCTCTCTTAATAGAGAGATCATTGGTGACTGCTTGACTGCAAGAAGGGTCTCGCCATTCCCTGGCTGAAATACTTCAGCTCTTGGTCGAAAGCTGTTGGCTAGGGGTGAACTGTTTTCTTCTCCACACACTCTTACAACAGATATCCCTGGATCAAACAGCTTTTTATGGTGGATCCCTCACCTGGGAACAAGAACAGATGAGATAACCCCTTATGCAGGATTATGCCACTATCCAAACAACAACTAACCTCGAGCAGTAGCTGACCTGGGTTTTCAGCCCTTGGGAAAGATCACTCCTAGCCAAATTTCAGCTAGGGACCATTGGATTCCTACTTGGCTTTCCCCTAGGCCAATACTAATGGCTCTGTATTAGTCTGCCCATGTGACGAATCCTTGGTGCAATCGCTCAAACATTTTCTCTTTTTTTTGTGCAAATATTACGTGATCGTAACAAAAACTTCCTAAAAAACTGTTCTTAAATTACATGAATTTCATCAAAAGAAGCCTGCCCTCTTTGCTTTACGCATGTTACCTCACATCCCAGTCTGTTTTCATTTTGGAAGCTTATTATAGTCAGCCCTTTTTAAGCAATAATTATTGACTGTTTGATCTGTAGATTTTTAATAATATTTATTCATCCAATTTTATTTTATCTGAATGATGGTGTATTCACATTTGTAATGCTTTTACGATTGTTTTTAAATAAAAGTTGTCTGATGTTGATGATGAATAGGGTTTCTGTACCCTTTCCTATGCGAAACAGCAGCATGTGTACGGAGCCAGAATCTGAGATGGGGCAACAGAGTCCTGAGTGAAATGCAACACTTGCTGGTTTTATGACTTCTGCTTTCGATATGAAGTCAGACACCAACTTACTGGAGAACCCGGAAGGCACCAGTAAGAAGAAGAGTCAGGCGTTACAGACTTTGAAGATGCTGTGGAGGCAGTTTACAGTAAAAGATTTCCTGCTCCCATACCTTCATTGATCACATCAGCTGAAGATAATCACCTGCCCTAGTCACTACCCCCAACCCTGAAGTGATATTGGAGATCTACCAAGTGGAAATTCTGCAGATGCAGAGGATTTGGTTTCTTGCATGGGGAAAATGATTGCCCAGACATAAAAGCAAAAGGGAAATATATCCAACAGTGTTTCAGGTGTTCTATTCTGAAATTTTGTAATCAAAATGAGGGTCCTTTCCCTTGTTGGTGTTCTTGTAGAGATCTGGCTCCACTTTCCTGTACCCCGTTGAAATGTTTGTTGAACTCTTTATGATGGTTTAACAGTTTTTTTCCAGTATTTCTTTATTGAATTTAAACAACTTCACAGTAGGATTACCAAACATCACATATGTCCATTACAGAAGGTACAACACAGCATCTCGACATACAATACAGTGATGGGTGTCTCGCTTTATGGCACAGATAAGATAGTTTAACTTGGGTCTTATTGTCTCCTTTCTTCAATATTAGTTAGCTTTAGAGCTTTCAGAGATCCAAAGAATGCCTTGAGTCGGTTGAATTGACCAGCTCTTCGCTTATGTAGGAGCTTTGAGCTGGCCCACTCTGAAGTACATTCCCCTGTTCCTTGAGCTCTTACCCTTCTTTTGAACCTCTGTAAGTACTTTTACTTAAAAGCCATTCTGCCAAGGTCATTTTTTGGTAGCAATTATATCTGCTTGCAGACATGAAGAAATTGTAGCTTTTAAGTGTTCTACTACTTTTCTCCCAAAGTTCGACTTCTTTGCCCTTCTTTAGAGATCGTGCCAAACATCCTCTCTCATTTCCTCCCTCATCAGGAGATTGGTTAACCCTATTTTTGCCTTTCTCTTTCTCCAAATGAAGAGCAACTCCACATCCTTGATGGGGGTAGAGCAGTAACTGGTTCCTTTTGGGTAGCTGATCTTCTTTGCATCACTTTTGGTAAAGGTCACCATCCCCAAGTTGCTACTCTAAACAGGTGGTTAAATTATGCTGTATTCATGGTGCATATTCAGTCAGACGTTTCTCTGCCTAACTATGTCCATGGTTGTTCAACTAGGGGTATAGCAGCCTCTGGGGCTGAGGCAAAAAGAGCTCCTCTTCTTAAAGTTTGTAGTGCAGCCACTTGGGCATCGCTTAGAACTTCTATAAACCATTATAAGCTCCAGGTTCTCCCTTCTAGGTATGCGTTCGGAAGGGCCATGTTGAATTCTGTAACTCTATAATATGCACTCTGTAATAAAGTTTTTTAAGTATGCTGCATTACTAGTTGTTATGCGTTTTTGTTCCACGTCCTTGCCCTTACTGCTTGCTATCTCCTCATAGATAAGGATTGAGAGGAGGCGAGAGCTGATGACCTAATGTCCTAAATACTTACCAGTAATCTTCATTACGCCAAGTTGCAGTCTTCCTCATTACAGTCCAGCAAGCCCCCCTCCATCCCTGAGAGTTTTGCAGTAATGGTTTATTTATTTTTTTACTTGTTATTAGAAGGGTTTCAGGAGAGGCGTAACCCTCTAATAAAAAATAAATAAGACTTTTATATGTTCAGCCCTCAAGTGGATGGGTTACACCTCACATATAAATTCTGTGATGATAAAGAGTAGGACACAGCGCATAGAAGATTACTCATAAGTACTCAGGACATTATATTAATGTCAAGGCATATCCTCAGAAAATAGGAGGCCTTTTTTCCCCCCCACAGGAAAGCGCAAAAAAGTTATATATATATATATATATATATATCCTGAAGGAAATTATCCTGAACATAAATATGGCGGCAAGGGGGCACGTTTGTCGCACAAATCACGTGTGTTATCTTTGTTTGCAATACAATGATCAGGTGTTGCCCACCTCAAAATGGTTCGCCACCAATTTGAGCCATAAATTATACAAGATTTTTAGAACACACAAATTGAGAGGCAACTTTAAAGCAAGCAATATGTATCAGCCAAATGCTATTTGTATTAGAAAAAAGATGAATCAAAAGGTGTTGTCCTTGATTTATACTGTTCTTTATTCAAATTTCATTTTTTAGGTAAAGGAAAAGTCTTCGCGCAGCCAATGCGTTTCGCCCAGTTATGAGCTTCTTCAGGGCGTCTAAACAGAGTGTGACTATCTTCTATCTTTGACATAAATACTACCAAAGGGAGTCGTCCATTATGTGGGTTTAATCCTCATTTGTCGATTCTCTGTGGCACATAATGACATGACAAGATTTTGATCTCGCTCTGATACTTTCCAGTTCCTTTCTATTTGTGTTAGGCCATATGCCCTTAACAGTGTTCGGTCAAGGGAGATGGAAGCATGCGGTTTAGGCGTCTGACTGTTCCGGTGTTGCAGCCTAGTCGGGCCGGTGTATGCTGCAGGTGTCTGTGTGGCCTGCCTCAGGAGACGGGCACCGGCAGAGTCCTGACTCCCCACTTCTGCGGTGCTGTTGCAGGGGCTAACTCCCCGCTGGTTGTAGTCGACACCGCGGGGGCTGCAGGAATGAAGAGGATGCCCTAGTCGAGACCCCGGGTCGGGGACTGATTACTCCCCTTCGGGCCTGGCGCACCATACTACTGGGTGCTGCCTGCGGGAGCCAGACTGGCCGCGAAAAGGGCATTGTTCCGCAGACGGGCCGAGCGCTCAGCGAGGGGACTGCGCCTGGAGGCCGGTGCATGTACAGTCGGCGAGGGTCCGGTTGGAGGTGTGGCAGCCATGCTCCTGGATTCTGCTGTGCTGGCATGAGACATTTGCTGGCCACGAGGTAGGGAGCGGCCTGCACCTGGGGGGAGTGCCCCAGTCCCACTGAATTCCTGTTGATGGGCCTCCTGTATCTACTTCAGTGGTCGCGGGATTCCCCATTGTGATCGCCCCTGAGGAGAAGGCCCTGCCTGCTGGTGGTGTGGGCGCTTAGATTTGCAGAAGGGGAATAGCATAGCCCATATGAGGCATTCCTGGTAGCAAGAGTTCGCTGGGACCCTTGATTGTCTGCTGCTGCACACAGTTTGCCTGGCCCTGGTTGAACTGCTCCCCTCCTTGCTCTCTGGACACTGCGCAGCTGCACTCCACTACAAACAAGATTTGCCCCATATGTACCTGACGGTACATCGAGCAGACTTCGGGGGCCTCACACTGCACATCAGTGGGCCATCGCAGCGGGCTGTGCCGGGCCCTGGTTTCACTCTTTGTGGTGGACTTTCCTGATGCGCGGCCTACCTCTACACTGTGGAGTGCTGCAGAGATGGCGGCACCTCACTCGTAGCATATTTGATCTGCCAACGTCTGCCCCGTGATCCGGAGTGCACAGACATGGGCAAGGACAGGCCACAGAGGGGGGCACAGCAAACTAAGATGGATCAGTTTACGGCCCAGGGAGGTGTGTCAAAGGTAGATCCTCCACATGAGTCCCTCCCAGGGAGTGAGAAATGTGCAGACTAAGATTGATGCAGTGTCCCTAGATATTGGTCTCCGCACAGAAGCGGGAAGATCCCTTGCTACTGAACAGACTGTAACTGACCTACAGGGTGGGGTCTCCAACTTAAAGGCGGCTCTCACTGATTTGTCTGCTAAATTATCGGTTTTGGAGAGAAGACCAGAAGACGTGGAGGGCCGCTCCCGAAGGTGTAATC
Organism: Calotriton arnoldi; assembly: GCA_963921515.1. Taxonomy (NCBI): domain Eukaryota; kingdom Metazoa; phylum Chordata; class Amphibia; order Caudata; family Salamandridae; genus Calotriton; species Calotriton arnoldi. Next base: position 803,218 of record CAWUFW010003752.1, on the reverse strand, counting down.
TTCGTTTTGTTGGATTTCCGGAGGGGGCGGAGGGAGGGGCCCCGGAACTCTTTCTTGAAAAGTGGATCAAATCTGCATTCCCTATGGCTGAACTGTCTTCTATCTATGTGATTGAATGTGTACATCGTGCCCTCATGCCGCCGAACACTTATTGCAAAGGTCCTCAACTATAAGGATCGTGACTGCATCCTCAAGGCCGCTCACCAGGACGGATACCCCACATTTGATAACCACACTATCCAAATTTTCCCGGATTATAGGCGCATGGGGCAACAGCAGAGGGCATCCTTTGGGGGGAATGAAGTAGAAATTGAGAGCAATGAACCTCCAGTATATGCTTTTCTATCCTGCTAAGCTGAAGGTCATCCATGGAGACCGCACCCATTTCTTCACTACCCCAGAGGCCGCATGGGATTGGCTAGAGGTGCGAGGGGAGAACTCTCACCCAGCGGGGAACAATGGTGCGAAACTCTGGCACAAAGCCAGCACAGAAGGATGGTGGACGCTGCAGGCGAGGCAGACATGCCTCCTGTTCGACCCAACGAGTGGTGGTGTGCCACGATGGTTCCCTGGATCTGGAGCGGTCAGACTCAGATAACGAGGGACGATGACTGCTCAGAATGGCCCTGCTGTTGCTGCAGTCTGAACATGAGGCTGTGAGGGCCCTGGTGGAGGAAGTCACTGCCTCTAACTCGGACACTAGTATGAGGGATGTGGTGGAGGAGACCCCTCAACTTTATGATCCTTGAATAGGCCAAGGACTAATGGGTTGCACATATGCGACACTACTAGCTGGAGAGGTGGGCCATGCGCCTGGCTTCGGTGGTGGAGAACTGAGGCCATTGCTGCATAGCGTAGCATTGGTGACCGCAGTTTCCGGACTACGTATGGTGTGACTGGGATGGGTGCTGATATGAAACGGGCGGGCGCCTCTCTTTTCATTCATTCCTTCCTTCCTCACCTTACTTTCTATCCTACTCTTGCCTTCTCTCTCCTTCTACTTCCTCTCTCTTCTTCTTTCACGTGTTGACTGCATTGATGTGCGACAGGGTATGTAAGGTGTGTGTCTGAATTGCTTGCTTGTATGCGAGTGATGGCTAAGGGTGGGAAGATTTGACCAGTGCTGGCCACAGTGTGGCTGTGCTCGTGCATCAACTCAACTTGGCACTGAGATTTTCAGTGACTGTGCAGTTTATGGAAGTGGGTTGACTAGTATAGTTTGCTGCCTACTGAGTGCCTGGGTGGTGCTAGGTGTTGTTTATAGCTCAAATTGGTTACGATGCACCAATCATCCTCCCCATTGTTGGGCGCGCAGAGATGATGGGTACGTGCTACTGGGTATTGAGAAGGGAAGTATGTGGTGGTGCATGGCACGCTAGACGGTGAGGAGTTATGTCTCCTGACTGTTTATGCCGCGAATGTGTATGATGCCGGGTTCTATTTAGCTTTGGAGAAGTTACTGCTTCCGTATGTGGGAGTGATAATTATCTGGGCAGGAGATTTTAACTGTGTGCTTGATGGAAAGCTGGATAGTCTCCCTCCGAGGCTGCCCACTAAGCCCAACATGTCGGCAGCTCTGTGGGACGTGATGGATCGTTTACGCTGCGATGACATTTGGCCTGAAGTACAGGAGTATACTTGCTACACACCCTCTCACGAGCCGTTTCTAGCAGGCTTGGTCACTTTTTACTCTCAAATGAAGCCGCTGTGGCCGTTGTGCATACCCGCATGTTGGGCCGTTTCCTGTCGGACCATGCCCCAGTGCTGCTGGAGTGGGGGGTAGGTTGCAGTAGGCCAAGGGTTCCGTTGTAGCACCTGCATTCCAAGGCCCTCAGAGACACCATGTTCCGGGAGGAACTTCAGGAGGCTATTGCAGGATGCTTTGGCACTAATTGGTCGTCCGCCACTGACAGAGGAGTGGAGTGGGATGCGCTAAAGGTGGTGACACGAGGAGAAGGCCTGTCCAAAGTTGGGGGTACAAGGAGACGTCTGGAGAGGGAGCTTGCTGAGGCGGAGGACGCACTGGCCGGGTTGCAGCATAGGGGGCATGCGCCGGAGCCACCCGGCGAGTCACTTCTACAGCCCAAACGCTGCGTTGGGGAAGTGTGGGATAGACTGGCCTGTCCCACCAGACACAAATATCGCCAGCTGTTGATAGGGAGGTTGACAGGTCGGGGAGGCTGCAGGCATGGCTGTTAAAGCGGGAACACCCACCCCCGCTCATATTGGCACTCAGATACCCATATGGAACTGAGGCCATCAAGCAGGCAGGTGTCAAATCTTTACTGTGGGACCATTTAGCTGCGATTTATAGGGAAGGCTCATGTGTCGACCCGACTGAGATTGGGGGGTTTCTGGATGACGTGATGCTCCGCCACCTCACTGAATCACAGGCGGATGACCTGGGCAGGGCGCTTCGACTCGTGGAGCTAATAGCAATACAGAACATGACCCGCTGTAAGTCTCCGGGGCCCGATGGTCTCCCGGTGGAGTTCTTTGAGGCATATGCTGACCTCCTACTCCCCCCGATTATTGGAGACCTTGCAGGAGGCCAAGCAACTAGGGGTTTTGCCTCTGTCCATGAGGCTGGTAAAAACGTGCGTGAGCCTGGTTCCTACAGGCCTTTATCAATGTTAGGGGTGGATGCCAAATTGCTGGCCAAGGTATTGGTGACAAATCTGGGCAGGGTAGTAACGCTGTCCAGACTTGTCTCTCTCCTTCTACTTCCTCTCTCTTCTTCTTTCACGTGTTTTCCATGAGGACCAGTGTGGGTTCATGCCGGGCAGAGGGACGCATATGAATGTACGTCGACTTTCGCATGTACTGCACTCGGTGGCGGATGCCGATGTCCTGGCGGCAGTAGTCGCCCTGGACATTAAGAAAGCGTATAACACTCTGCGGTGGGAGTATCTGTGGGAGGTACTGGGCGGATGGGCCTGGGCCACGAGTTTATATCCTAGGTCCGTCTCCTCTATTGTCGGCCGAGGGCTCGCAATGGCGGATTGATATCGAAATGCCTTTCTATTTCGGGCAGCTAAGGTAGGAAGTAGCCACCTTATTTTTATTGTTTCTGGCAGCCTTCTGCATCTCATTTCTGACCAATTTATTTTGAATTTCTGTAGCCACTTCAATTTATTCCGAGGAATATTCTCCACCTGACTGTAATATTCCTGATTAATTCGACGCCACAAACAGGTACCGATTTTAATAAGAGGTTTCGAACTGCCAGGTGTAACTTGTTAACAGGGTAGTCGAACTTACACTGTATTTGTGTTATCATTGTTTCAGATTTCAAGACCAAGTCCTAGTCCTGAGGAGAACCCCCCAGCAAGTTGGGGTTCGAAACACGTTGGCTCTAGAGAAAGGGTGAACTACTATAGGGGTCGTGAGGGAACTAGTGAAAATAGGTGCTCCCCGCTAAGACAACACCCGTAGATATTGTGTAACCCCATTACTCATGACACAGGCAGGACAATAGGCTGAGACCTTGTTGTATGAACATGATAATGTCCGCCTAGTGCTCGTGTTTGAAACAAGGACTGGTCAATTGTATTGGTTATCATTACTTATGTATGTTTACTTCATGTTTTGAATTTTTTTGTATTATGCTTTTTCACAAATGTGTTGTTTTGAAGTGTCTAAGTTTGCTTTAAAAAGGATCATTATCTGACAATGTGCACCTAAATGAAGTGTTGCCCATTTCATGACATGACTAAATAGCATAATATTGTTTTTATAAAAAGTATGAGTTAAGTGAAATAAATCACGTAGACTTTAGAACGTTTGGCCTAAGGTCTTATTCATTCATTAATTTGGTATGAACAGTCTGTCTGGACACTTTGTTTTTTACTAGTATAGTGGTCCAGTCCAGGCAGTTAGAGGACCCTGTGCATGCAATCCTAAAAATAATTAAAAATAAAATCTTGAAACTAAACTTACTATATAAGACCATTTGGGTTTTTGGGTGCTATTCTTGGGACATCATTTTGGCCATCACTTCTGACTTTTTGAGCACTATTTATATTTATCTATTGGCACTGTGTCAACTCGATACACCTCTGATGTGTATCTTTTTTAACTCTTGAATGTGGAACTAGAGATTAGAATTTATCAGAATTGTCAAGTAGGCATACTAACACCAGACTATATTGTTGTCTATTTTTCATTCAAGAACCACTGTGACGGAGTCCTGACGAAGGCCTAAGCCGAAACGCGCGTAGTTAGACAACAAGCCGCCAGTCTCCTCATACCATCACAATGATGGATGTTTTTAACATATTATGTGTATGATCAACTGCTGAAAAAGATTGCCATTTCTCTTTATGCTGTTAAATTGATGTATGGTTTCAATCATTGATTATATGACCATAAAAATATGATGGCATTGTTGTTGTGAATATACAAAGAATGGAGAAATAAGACAACCATGAAATTTTTGTGCAATTAATTATCAGAATGTAATGAATGTATGCACATCAATTAAGTTTGTAAAAATAATTGTTAATATTTGGATATATATTTTTGTAATGCAAAAAAAAGGGACTATATATTTTTATTATTAAAAAAAAGTGAAAAAAATAAATGAAATATATTCAATATCAGTTTGACACTTGGTTTTCATATGTAATGTCATTTCAATGAATGTCTGGTATTGATATGACTGCAACTTGTTGAATCCACTGTGCCTAGGTGTTTCTTTCCCCTTATTAGTTAGAGGACCCTAGCCTTGCTTGTTTAAAAAGTTTCTATTGAGAGGGGCACAAGGCAGGGATGCCCATTGTCCCCGCTCCTCTTCGCCCTGGCAATGGAGCCACTGGGGATCCGGCTGCGGAGGGATATGGCCCAATGGGGCATCGCCATGGATGGTCGTACCCATGTAGTTTCCTTATATGCGGATGATGCGTTGCTGTACGTCTGCCAGCCGGAGGGAGCTGTGCGGGCGCTCCTGGGTGTGCTAGCCTCCTTTGGAGCGGTTTCAGAGATCAACGGGCCCGATTCACAGAACTAACTTACGACAAAATCCTAAACTTACTACCATTTTGGTATTCACAGAATGAACTTACTCATTTTGGTATTCACAGAATGAACTTACTCTTTTTGGTATTCACAGAATGAACTTACTCATTTTGGTATTCACAGAAGGCACATACACATTTTGTGTAACTTACTCATTTTGTGTAACTTACACATTTTGGTATTCACAGAAGGCACTTACTCATTGATGAGTAAGTGCCTTCTGTGAATACCAAAATGAGTAAGTTCATTCTGTGAATACCAAAATGAGTAAGTTCATTCTGTGAATACCAAAATGGTAGTAAGTTCATTCTGTGAATACCAAAATGGTAGTAAGTTCATTCTGTGAATACCAAAATGGTAGTAAGTTCATTCTGTGAATACCAAAATGAGTAAGTTCATTCTGTGAATACCAAAATGAGTAAGTTCATTCTGTGAATACCAAAATGAGTAAGTTCATTCTGTGAATACCAAAATGGTAGTAAGTTCATTCTGTGAATACCAAAATGAGTAAGTTCATTCTGTGAATACCAAAATGAGTAAGTTCATTCTGTGAATACCAAAATGGTAGTAAGGATAAGTTACTTACCTGTAATCCTAGTTCTCTTCCAGGGGTATACTCATCAAAGTCATAAGCACTGAATTATCTCCGCCCACGTGCGGGAACCCGGAGCATATACAAAAATACATATATATGTGTATGTAGTAGAAAAAGAGTACGTAGTACGAAATAAACACACACATATACATGTATTACATAAAAAATATGCAGCCCCAAACATATCCAATAGGCTAAGAAGCCAGAATTACATGTATTTCTCTAGTATGAAAATGCCATATAAACATATAATGTAAGAGAAGGACATGTACAGTAAGAGCATTCCGCAAAAAAAACTTTTATTTTCATTAAGAAAACAGAAATGCCAGGCAATTAGCCCAAAGAAGGCTGCATAAATAAATAACATCCCTGTACAGAAAAGGAAAAACTGGCACCTCGCCTTTAAGGCCTCAGAGAACCTGAGCACTTTGCCTTTAAGGCCTCCAGGAGAACCCTGCTCCCATCATGCACCACAGGTGACAGTTAGGTCAGTTCTTTTGTACGGTATAAGAAACCTGTAGGAACCTGCATCAAAGATGCAAGAATATCGAGTAAACTGTTAATGCTCGTCCGGGGAGGTGGGCGGGTTGCTTATGACTTTGATGAGTATACCCCTGGAAGAGAACTAGGATTACAGGTAAGTAACTTATCCTTCTCTTCCAGGGGATACTCATCAATAGTCATAAGCACTGAATAGAGTAGCAAGCCCATACCCACTTCCGTGCGGCGAGCAAAACACAGAGAACTCAATTGACATACGCATATTAAACAGTATTTGCAAACAAGTTTCTCAGCGAGGCCTGCCCAACCTGAGCATCTGCCTGCGTGTCAGCATCTAAACAGTAGTGGCGAGTAAAGGTATGAACTGATCGCCATGTAGCTGCTTTACAAATCTCTGCCATGGGGACATTCCTCAGGAGAGCCGTGGTAGAAGCTTTCCCCTAGTGGAATGTGCCTTAGGCTTCCCCGGAAGGGATTTGTTGGCCAATTGGTATGACAGTAGAATACAAGAAACTATCCATCTAGAAATGGATCTCTTGGAAGCTGCAGAACCTGTATTAACAGGACCATAGTTAATAAACAAACGTTCCGAATTCCTCAGTGTCTTTGTTTTGTCCAAATAAAACTTCAGAACCCTCTTGAGATCTAGGGAGTGAAGAGATCTTTCCGGAGGATTCGAAGGATTCGGAAAAAAGGTAGGTAAAGTGATAGTCTGGTTAATATGGAAGTCCGTGACCACTTTAGGCAAAAAGCTAGGATGCGTTCTGAGAACTACTCTGTTAGCGTGAAACACAGTATAAGGTTCCTTACAGCAAAGAGCCTGGATCTCACTGACCCTGCGAGCAGATGTAATGGCCACCAGAAACGCGGCTTTCCATGTTAAATGCTGTAAGGAAGCTTTATGAATGGGCTCGAAAGGAGACCCCATCAACTTTGTTAACACAATGTTAAGCTCCCATGGAGGAGAGGGAGACCTGACTGGTGGATAAACCTTTTTTAAGCCCTCAAGGAAATCCTTTACCACCGGAATTCTAAACAAAGAAGCCTGGTGGGGGGACTTCCTATAGGCTGTGATTGCTGCAAGGTGGACTTTGATAGAAGAGAACTGAAGACCAGATCTAGCCAAATGCAGCAAATAGGGTAAAATCACCTGTTCCTGACCTCGGATGGGATCATGTCCATTGTCCACACACCATAGGAAGAACCGCTTCCACTTGAAGGCATATGATTTCCTCGTGGAAGGTCTTTTCGCTTCTTTGAGAATGGCCATACAGTCTGGATTCAATTGTAGGTGTCCATATTGTATGACTTCAGGAGCCATGCTGTCAACCGGAGGGAGGACAGGTTGGGGTGGAATACTCTCCCTGCCTGTTTGGATAGGAGATCCGGGCGGCATGGCAACCTCTTGTGTGGTACTTCCGATAGTTGAAGGAGGTCCGGAAACCACCACTGGCGAGGCCACTCCGGAGCTATTAGGATCATCCTGGAGGTGGTCCTGTACAGCTTGTTGATTACAACTGGTATCAACGGAATCGGTGGAAAGGCGTACAGTAAGCTCTGAGACCATTCGATCAAAAGGGCATTCCCTCGAGATCCTTGTTGGGGAAACCTGGATGCGAAGGCGGGGCATTTTGCGTTTACCACGTCTGCAAACAGGTCGATGTCTGGCGTTCCCCATTCTCGAAAGATGCTTTGAGCGACTTCGTTGTTGAGAACCCAATCGTGGGCTTCGACGAAGTCTCTGCTGAGGAAGTCCGCCTGGGAGTTGAGAGAGCCCGGTAGATGAATGGCTACTATTGACAGGTCTCTCGCTAGAAGCCAGTTCCATATGGTTTGAGACTCTATGGAGAGTGTTCTTGATCGGGTACCTCCCTGTTTGTTCAAATAATACATCGTCGTTGTATTGTCCGTTTGGATCAGAATGGAGCGAGACTTGAACGACGGAACCAGGGACTTGAGTGCTAGATGTACGGCTCTCAGCTCTAGCAGATTGATGTGGTAGCTCTTTTCGGAGTCGGACCATAGACCTTGTACTTGCAGAGGGCCCATATGAGCACCCCAACCCTGGAGAGAAGCGTCCGTGACTAAAGTCTGGGTTGGAGGGTCCTGGTGGAAAGGGACTCCCTTCATCAGGTGCGATCGCTTCATCCACCACCGGATGGAGTCTTTGGCTGATTGATGGAGAATTACCTGATCCTCCCAGCGCCCTGATACTTGCATCCACTGGTCTTCCAAACATTGTTGTAGTGGACGCATGTGTAATCGTGCGTTTGGTACTATAAAGATGCACGATGCCATCGATCCCAGTAGTGATGACACCTGTCGAACTGTTGGGAGATGCGTGTGAAGAAGAGTCAGACATTTTCCTTGGATTGATGACAATCTCTCCTCCGAAGGACACACGCTTGCTTTTTTGGTGTCCAGGAAGGATCCTAGGTAATGGATCTTTTGCGTTGGATTTAGTATGGATTTCTTGAAATTGACGTGAAGGCCCAAGCTGTGGAGAAGCTGAAGGCAGCACGTGAGTTGATCCTGCAGCAGAGTTGGAGATGAGCTCTTCAGGAGCCAATCGTCTAGGTAAGGATATATGAATATTTTCTGCTTGCGGAGAAAAGCGGCCACCACAGTCATACATTTGGAGAATGTTCGGGAGCTGATTTGAGTCCGAACGGGAGAACTGAGTACTGGTAATGTTGAAAAGACACTCGAAAGCGTAGAAATTTGCGATGTTTCTTTGAGATTGGTACGTGGAAGTATGCATCCTGCAAGTCGATGGAGCACATCCAAACCTCTTGATGAAGCTGTGGGAAAATTTGATGGAGTGCCAACATTCGAAATTTTTCTCTGCGAATGTATTTGTTCAACAGTCTCAAGTCCAGAATAGGTCTGTATTCTGTGGCGGGGCCTCTTTTTCTTACAAGAAAGTAACGAGAGTAGACTCCTTGATTTCTTTGAGGAGCGGGGACTTTTTCTATAGCTCCTTTCTTCACTAAGGTGTTTATCTCCTTTTGTAACAATCGTTTGTTGTGGTGAGAAATGCCTCTCGGAGGTATTGATGGAGGAGGAGTTATGAATCTGAGAAGATAGCCATTCTGAACAATGTTGATGACCAATTTGTCTTTTGTTATACGTCTCCACTCCTCCAGATGTAATGAAACACTTCCTCCCACCGGAGTGGACAACAGCTTTGGAGGAAGACACATCTCATTGCTTTTGTGGCTGCTTTGGTGCTGTTGACTGTTGTTTGTTTCCACCTCTGCCACGTCCCGGTCTACGTTGCTGGAACTGGGATCTTTGTTGCGTCTGACCTTGGTTCTGCGATGACCAGTTAGATGATTGACCTCGCTGTTGAAAAGAGCGTTTATCATAGGGGCGAAAACGACGACGAAATTCTTTCTTCTTTTCGAGGCCTACAGCCTTGAGAGTATCCAACTCAGTTTTCATTTTTGCCATTTCGTCGTCAGCATGTGAACCAAACAGCGATGATCCATTAAAGGGCAGATTGGCTATCTTTCTTTGAGCATCGGGCTTGAGACCTGTGAGTCGAAGCCAGGCTGATCTTCGGGAACACACGCCATGTGCGTACCCATGAGCTGCCAAATCTGCAGAGTCGGCCGCTGTACTAATGATCTGATTAGCAACCAGGCCACCTTCCTGTACAATCTCTAGAAAATCCTTTTGATCCTCTTTGGGTAATTTGTCTGTGAATCTCGTCAGAGAGTCCCATAAAGACCGGTCATATCGTCCCAGTAGAGCGGCTGCACTAGCCACTCTCATAACGGATCCTGATGTATTGCACATTCGCCGTCCCAAAGAATCCATGTTTTTGCTGTCCTTCTCTGGAGGAGCAGATGACATAGAGGTATTTGCATGTGCTTTTCTGGCGGTGGCGACTATAAGAGAATCCGGTGGAGGGTCAGACCGCAGAAACAAAGGATCTTGGTCTGGGGCCTTATACTTTTTTGAAATTCTTGCGGGACCCGAGCCCACTGTGGCAGGTGTCAAAAAAGTCTTCATCGCAGGCTCTAATAATCCTGGTACCAAAGGTAGAAGAGGCTTTGCAGAAGCCCGATGGTGCAAAGTTTCAAATATAACGGATGTAGAAACCTGAGGCACAGTCATGGTTATATTCAATTTGCTGGCACCTCTACAGAGAACCTCATTGAATGTCCCCATATCATCAACAGGAGAAACTCTGGATGGTGGGGTTGAAGATATAGTAGGGGAATAGTCTCTATACGATGACCTTGTTGATGAGGTCGTTGTAGGAGACCTCTGTCTTCTCCTTGGCGTATGCGATCGGCGGGGTTCTGAGCGGTCTTTTGAACGTGAACGCCGTCTTAATGGAGATCTGGAACGCCTCGGGGACCTACCAGCGGAAGATCTTGCGGATTCCGTGGGAGGAAGTCTTTCAGTAGGTCTGGGTTGGTTCTTCCAGTGCCTAATGTCCTCCAACCATCTGGGTGACATATTGATGGGAGGAGATTTGTCTCCACTCGCCGGAGAGCCCTCCGTGTAACCTGAATAATAGTTATACCAGGCGAGGAAGAAGCTTCCCTCGACGTCGACCGTGATTTTGAAGATGATTTTTCTAAACCTTCAGCTGGAATAACTTGCTTGTCCCTCTACGTCGAACGCCTCGAAGTCGAACCAGAATGAGCCACCATCGACGACGACCGTGGAGGTGAAACTCTTGACGGTGGAGATCTATGGGACGAAGCCCTCGACGTCGGTCTCTTCGACGACGACCGCTGGTGTTCATGCGGTGTCTTCGACGTCGACCCTGCCCTCGACGTAGACCGCTGACGGGTCCGAGAGGGTGAATTGTAGAGACTCGACGCCGACCTTCGAGAAGGGGGCGGAGATCTCGACGTCGACCTCTGAAATAATGTCGACGGACGTTTCGACGTCGACCATGGTCTATCATGCTTCGAGCCCGAAACATGTCTCGACGTCGACTTACTTTTCGACGGCGTACTCCTCGACGGCGATTTTGCCTTCGACGTCGATCTCGATGTCGGTCTCACTTGGGTCATAACTCTCGACGTCGACTTACTTCTCGACGGCGATCTTGTCTTCGACGCCGACCTGACTTGTTTGGTTGGTCTCGACGTCGACGACATGCTATGATGTTTTTTCTTACTTCCAGCTTTTGGTGAAGTAGATTTTCGCCGTTTCCTTGGAGAAGAGGGCCCTCCAGATGGATGATGACTTTCTGGGCCACTTTTCTTTCCTTTCACCATCAAGGCTAGAAGTCTGATCTTCTCTCTGTCTTTCAATGTTCTACTTGAAAGTTGACGACAGTGGTAGCATGTCTCTGTGTCGTGAGAAGAAGGTAGACACACGACACAGACCGAATGAGGATCGGATTTGGCCATCTTCTTCCCACAGGAAGGACATTTATCGAATAAAGGTGGCATATCTGACTAAAAAGAATGGTCAATTAGTCAGAAAAAGACTGGTATTAAAACCAGTAAAAAGAAATATTGTTTGAATATTGTTAGAAATATAAATTCTGACTGGAAAAGTCAAAATCAGTTAAGCTCAAGCTCCAGGTTCCTCACAGAAGGAGCCGGAAAAAGAACTGACCTAACTGTCACCTGTGGTGCATGATGGGAGCAGGGTTCTCCTGGAGGCCTTAAAGGCAAAGTGCTCAGGTTCTCTGAGGCCTTAAAGGCGAGGTGCCAGTTTTTCCTTTTCTGTACAGGGATGTTATTTATTTATGCAGCCTTCTTTGGGCTAATTGCCTGGCATTACTGTTTTCTTAATGAAAATAAAAGTTTTTTTTGCGGAATGCTCTTACTGTACATGTCCTTCTCTTACATTATATGTTTATATGGCATTTTCATACTAGAGAAATACATGTAATTCTGGCTTCTTAGCCTATTGGATATGTTTGGGGCTGCATATTTTTTATGTAATACATGTATATGTGTGTGTTTATTTCGTACTACGTACTCTTTTTCTACTACATACACATATATATGTATTTTTGTATATGCTCCGGGTTCCCGCACGTGGGCGGAGATAATTCAGTGCTTATGACTATTGATGAGTATCCCCTGGAAGAGAAGTTTAGGATTTTGTCGTAAGTTAGTTCTGTGAATTGGGCCCCATGTTAATCGCCAGAAGTCAGTTATCTTCCCACTGGCAGCCCTGGCAAGAGGGGATGCTGCGGGCCTTCCAGCTGTGGAGCTTAGATAGGAGTGTGACCATTTTCACTACCTGGGTATACAGGTGGCCCATTTGCCGGATGCTCAGTATGCCCTGAATATGGGAGAAGTCATCACAGGTCTAAAGGAGTCCATTTGGTTCTGGAACCGCTTGCTCCTTTCGATTATGGGATGAGTAGCTTTGCGAGGATGGCTATGCTTCCCCGTGGTCTTTATGCCCTCCAGAACTCCTTTTCCTGTATTCCGAAATCTGCCTTTGACACTCTGACTAGTTCCCATAGTCTCCCTGGTGTGGGCCGGAAGACGCAGTAGGGTAAAACTGGAGGTACTCAAACTAAATATGGATTCGGGGGAGGGGGCGACTAAGTCTCCCGGACGTTAGTCTCTATTATGTCGCGGAGCTATTGCAATATGCGGTACAATGGTATGCTGAGGGCCCCAATGTAGAGAAGGCACTGTTGGCGGACTGGGGTGTGGAGACGGAGCTTCCAAGATACCTTATGATGGGCTCCCGGACTCCCTTGAATTGCCCGCTTGTGATCCGAAAGGTTGCAGGAGTCTGGGAATGGGCTGTTGCTCTGATCGTGCGTAGGGCCCCATACGCTCGGTTGCCCCCCTCCGATGGCTTCATGGTTTTCATCGGATACTGTCTGTCATGGACCTCACGAGGTGGTATGAGGGGGCCTGTACGACAGCTGGAGATATGTACATTAATGGGGCCTTCCTCTCTTTCAACGAGGCAAAGGAGTGTTTCCAAGTGCTGGATGGTCATTTCCTACAGTACGCAAAAATATTGCGCACAGCTCGCGAGATATGGACCACGTTTCCAGATGAGCCTGGGGAGACACAGACCTTGACACTGCTGCTAGACCCAGGCTCTACTAGGGGACTGATTTCCCACATATATAAGGCCCTGAAGGCGGATCGTAGGGTTGAGGTGTCAAAAATTCAGGACAGATGTATGGCTCACTTACCATCGCCGCTCACTGAGGGTGAATAGAAGCGGGTGTTCGCACAGGTCCAGGAGGTCACGAGCAACGCACAGTTTAAGCTCACCCAGTTTTTTTACTTGCATCGCACATATCTAACGCCCCACAAATTGTCACGATTCTATGCAGGGCGCTCTTCGGCTTGCCCCCCGTGTGGAGTGGGCCCTGCAACATTTCTGCATATGACTTGGACTTGCGCCCGACTTCAGCCATATTGGCAGGAGGTGCAGCAAATACTACCAGCAGCCACAGGTGTGTGTATTGAAGCATCGGTCAGGCGGTGTCTCCTGGGTGTACTCCCGACGCCCAAGACGGGAACTCGTATGAGACATAAATTTGCTCTCCTGGGCCTTGTACTAGCTAAGCGCTGCATCGCCATACACTGGACCGACCCTATGTCCCCCTGGATGGATCAGTGGGGGGCAGGTTTGTGTGAATGGGGCGTGGCTGAGGAGGGACGATTACGATCCATACGCATCGATGAGAACACAGAACTTGACTTGGGAATGTGGGGAGGTATGCTGGAAAGCCTACAGAGAGCCGAGTGTCAGGGTGAGGAGGCTGAGGCTTCTCCACAGATAATGGACCTTGCTACCCCGCGCTGACTTAAGAGGATGACCCCTTGCTGGGCTGACTGAGCTGATGTACACTCTATGGCTGAGTGTGATGAGTGGGTAGGAACGCTGGAGACTGGGCAGACGGCGGGGGCAGGCACTGACTCGGAGTGTGATTTTAGGGGGATGAAAGAGAACCAGTTCCTCTCACACGCCCTTTAATTGACAGAACACAGCTGAAATTATCTGCTTTTATTTCAACAGACTGTGCTGCTCTAGATTGCTACCCCGGGTACGTTTTTCGCTTGTCCCTGCTCAGATGCACTTTTGCAGCACCCCCAGGGAACTGAGGGGCTTTACACCTGTCCATGCCTGTTACTCTGCCTGCTGCTTGATGATCCTTTTTAGTTCTCCTTTTCTCTCCTATTAGAGGCGATCGCCCACCACCTGTCACTGCCAGGTTTCTTATTATAGTTTTTTATTGTTATGTTGGCTTCTACTGCGCATAATTTCTCTCTATGGGAGTTGTTCTGTATATCGCATAAGACAATGTATGCCCAGCAATAACGCTTATGAGCAGAGCTCCTGGGCAAACATTTAGGTCGCTGTGATAACCAGTACTACTTGTCCGGAGTGTACGCTAATTTGTGGCTCTTTGTCCTTCTTCGTTGTTTCACGGCCTGATGGGTCGCTATGTAATGTGATACCTGTGCAGTATTGAATAAAAACAAGTTAAAAAAAAAAGGCTTAAAAAGTTGTGGTCTTTGACTTCTCAGAATATAACAGGGAATCCTAAATACCGAAATGACCCTCGCCGCGGGATCTTGCAACACTCTGCAACCAGGATTTAAGGTACCTTGTTCAGCAGGCCTAACTTGGTCCCTATACCCGGCCCACGCTCCATCATGGTCAGCCTTGTGACTTTGTCACAGTCTGGCGCTACCAGATAACTACAGTTGGCGCTTTGTGCTTCTAGGCACTATTTTTACTTAAAAACCTTTAAATTGGATATATACAGTTCTACTCATTGGATTTTTGTCGTGGTCTCAAATAATTTATTCAATTGCACTTTATTTTTCTAATTTGGTGTAGGATTTTTATCTTGTGGTGTGTTTTCACTTTATTACTATTTGAAGTGCTGCATAAATACTTTACACATTGCCTCTAAGTTAAGCCTGACTGCTTGTGCCAAGCTACCAGAGGGATAGGCACATGTTAATTTGGGGGTTGCTTGTGATTTCACCTGAACAGAAATTGTGGTTGCTGCTTCAGTAGGGTTTCACCCCATGAGCCAGTAACCCAATGTCCTACAGAAAGCTAACTATTAGGGACAAAAATTATTTGGCTCAAGTCAGTAGTCTCCAACGAAGGAGCCCCTACTGTGTCCCTTTAAGAGTTATAACTCGGAGAAGTCAAGATAATTGTACTTAGGGCACAGACGCTGGGCAAGCCAAGCAAGTTGGGCAAGCAAATTAATTCCCTCCTTTGCTTAGGTTAAAGAATCCCCTTTCATCTCCAAAATTATCTCACACTTAGTAACTGAAAAGGAATCCCGGTTAGTGATTAGTTAACAACTCTAAAACCATATCTGACACAAATATACCAGATGGTGTACAACATTCACTTGCAAATTGTTTGAATCTTTCTCCCTACTATTGAAAATTGCTGCGGTCTTGAGATGGGATAATCATTTATTGTGTCTCAGCTCCTATACACGGCTGTGGGATGACTATTTTCCCACTACCAGTAAAGAAATTAATTGATCTCACGTGACCCAACACTGAACTAAGTATCTTGCACTATGATAAACTCGCTCAGCTTTTAGAGCTCCTGAGGATACAAAATATTGTTCTGATTTCTCCAGTAGATTATTATGTATCGAGTGCTCTGGAACCGTTAAAAAATGTCTGCTCTTCTTTAAATGGCTCACCATACTCGTTTTGCCAAATTGCTTCTGAACATTTTGGGACATCAAAAACCACTGGAACTCATCCAGCTTTCACAAATATCAGCATCAGTATTGCTCATGCTTTAAAGATTATATTCAGAGAGGTCAGCTCAATGCTTAGGACAACAATATACCGGGAATCATACCTTTCTTGCCAGTAGATGTTGCTGTATTCTCATTGTATTCTCATCGTTCGAGATTTTGAGAGCCTGGGAGTGATGTCATAGTTGTAGGTGGGGCAAATGGCCATGGTTATAGTAGGACCTTTCTTGCCAGTAGATGTTGCGTATTGTCATTGTTCAAGATTTTGAGAGCCTGGGAGTGATGTCATAGTTGTAGGTGGGGCAAATGGTCATGGTTATAGTTGGACCTTTCTTGCTAGTAGATGTTGTTTTAGTTCCATCGTTGTTTTGTGGAGAAATTAAGTGGCTCATATAGTCGGTTGGAAAGTATCTGGGGAAGATATCCTTTAACAACTCTTTAAACATTCACCTTGGTCTTTCGTAAAATGCCACAAGCATCAGGTGTGAAACCTGTTTTCCATTGCCGGAAAAATATGATGTATGCTTCTTTGAATGAAAATTAACTTTTGGCAGTGAATCCCTATTTGATAGCTTCTCCACATGTTGTTCGTTATGATGAAGATTCTGAATCTGAGAACATGAAACCTGATGCAATGGGCACATCATCTTCTCCTGTCGCAACAGGTACAAGTGCAAGACCTGCTTCCTTAATTACTATGTTGAGCAACATGGTTGCTGCATGGTCTCCGTGTTATCTGGATCCGTTAAAAACTCCATTCAGAATTCAATATTGCCTTTGCTGACACTATATTATACTAAAGTTGTCAAAGATAGTTCAACTAGTAGCAACTTGCTCTACTTCTACAAAGGACGATTAATTCATTCCTTTTCAGTCCGGTCACCAGCCACATCTGTTTCAGCGTTTTCATCTCTGGTGACTGACTTTTCAGCTGGCATTTTGATTTTGCGGCTTATGCATCAAAATCACTATTCCTGAAATAAGACGCCACCGCATTTTTTGTCACTGTAGATTTTTATTTTGCACCTATCATATTTTTCTCAGAGTGACTCTGGAAGCGCAACTGTTATTAGAATTGTGATTTCATAGTTATTAATCATCCACACTGACAGAGGAGAAATAATAAATGTTGGTTAGCCATGTGTGTTGACTTACGGAGACTATTGTTTTATCTAACATCATTCCTCATACACCGAATTTACATTGGGTGGTGTTCTGAATCATTACATTTTATGACCTATGACTTGTCATCCCTGCTTTCTGTAGGGGGGTAATATGATTTTATATTATGAACTAATGAATTCAGATTATGAAAAATATTGTTTGCTCATGATTTTCAATTGTTTGAATATACAATTTGTGAATATAAGTTAGCCTTGTTAATGCTTACCATTGCTTGTGCTCAGCAATATCACGCCAAAGTCTGCAATTGTCACTAGCCACGTGTAGAGTTCCTACACCATTTTTCTCTGAACTTCATTAAAGAATAACTCTAAAGCTGGGAGGGAAATGGAATTGATGCCTTGTGAGGGAGGAGGGGGGCACAGGATTAGCTAAGCAACTACGTGAATTCAGAAGAGGTTTAAAACAAGTAAGAACCGATACTGTAAAAGAGATTTAGTCTCCTGCGAGGGGCCTGCTCATGGAAATGTGATCCGTTGTAACTGTTACGTGTCATGAATCAACTACTAAATAAAAAGAAGTTATAAAAAAAGAATAACTCTAATGCTGTGGTCTGATGTCCGGTGTTATAGGTGACAAAGACAATTCAGATTTTTGTTGCTTGAGACCGTACCTGCTTGATTCCAAGGGGCACTGTGCCCATAAGGTTAGTGGCCTGCCTGTGAACTCTAAGCATCAACCCTACCCAGGATGCATTTATGATCAGTGGCTAAGCGACAGTCTGAGGGAATTTGAAGGTTTACATTTTTCACAGATTGGTAGAAAATACAATGGAAGATCTTGTTAGCCCTCCTTAAAATGTTAGATATTTACTCTCTGTTTAGATATCCAATACTTGTTTGTGCCAATGTTTTACTAACTATTACCATAGTAGCCTTGCATTTGTTACTGTCTAAGTTAGTGTTAAATAAAGACTTCTAAATATATACTTGGGGTTGCCTTTGACTTTCCAAAACGTAGCTGGGGATCCCACAACTGCAGATTATCTGGCAGGCCTGAGGTGGTTTATATACTAGTTTATCCTTGTGAACTATGCTCACAACAGGGTTGGTGAGACCAAGGCATGTTTTCCCTGCTCAACAGATTCATAGCCTATCTGCACTTCTCCAAGAGCTAAGTGACAACTAACTGGGGAAAGGAAGGGTCAAAAATTATTTACCCCTGTATACGTAAAAGATGGACTAGAGCACTGTGTTTACGGCTCTTGCTTCTTTTTTATGACACAATGGTTACAGTCCAGAATATGTACAAAGCTTAAGTGGGACAGCACGAAGGCACTATATGAATCTTAGCGACTGGAAATTCAGTATGCAAGGTGCTCATGAGTATGGGATGGCAAGCACTTAAATGTGATCAGTCAACCTCAGTTACGTGTGTGGCAGTGATAGTTCTCTGGGAGGGAGTGCACAATTATGAGAAATCTATCCAACATCTGTGAAGCCAAAGAAGTACTTTCATAAGAAGAAAGGTACTGCTAGGAAAACTAGCATGTTAGAGAAGGCTGTATATACAAAGCTCAATTCATAGACTCAACATATTAAAATTGTGTAGCAAGTGTTTATTTTCAGACTTATATCTGTGTGGCCATTTTCCCCACCTTGTTTTTCTCCTTCTTCATCAGATCCTTCTACGTCTTGGATAAGAATTCTCCTTCCTTTTCCATGAGCGACATTCTCACAACTTTTCAGTTTTTCTTCTACTTCAGATAGAAGTTTCTGAAATTTTAGCAAGATGAATACAGGACACAGAGGTTTAAAATCTATAGAGTTGACATTGATATGAACTAGAGCTATCACATTTGTCCAATTTATATCAAGCCTGTCCATATGTAATCACTCACTGTAAAAAAAAGGCAACATTAGAAGATTCAGTATCACGCTCAAGCCCTACTTTCCTAAGCCTCCTCCACAATAAGACATAAAACAAAAAAAATAAGCACGGTATGAGTAAATGTAAGGAATCAATTCCTTTACCTCATAGTAAACAACATGCAGGTGTATGCCTCTTAGACTACATATAAAAGCACAACCATTGAGAGGTGATTTAAAGTGAGACTGAAGATACCAACAACAAACCTTTAACGGATTACTTTCTCAGAAGTGGAATTAGCCCTGGTGCAAAATGAGAACAGGCATCACACGAGGAATAAGCAAAAAAGCACGGAGAAGCTCAGTCCGATTTTCGCAGCTGGGCGGACTTCAAAGACAAGACCAATTAGGCCCCTGGGTGCCAAAACAGGTGACAAGTGCACAGAGGTGACAGTTGCAAGTACGCGCTGTCTCCCAGTTGTGCCCTCTCACCTTGTGGTCGTGTAGCAACAATGGGGGCCCAGGGTCAGGGCCGGTTCTGGGATTTTCGGGGCCCCGGACAAAAAGGGAATGTGTGAGGCCCCTCTAATTTACATAAATGACACATTCAAGGCTCCAGAAGCTGCTTTGTGCAGACTCCTCCTGGGCTGCAGCTCCTACTCTCAGCCACCTACAAGCACCTCTTTTACAGCTCCTATCGAGCTGAAGGCGTGAGAATTGTTTGTGGGCTGAAAGTTAAAACTGGGGGGGGGGGCGCTAAAGTGCTGGACAAAGGGCGTCCTGCAGTGTCTCTGAATGGGCAGCTGGGCAGGAGGCCAAATTGCAGGACAAACCTGCAAACTGTGTCTCCTTGCAACTGCGACAAGAAGAAGAGTCTCCCTCCCCTAGTCCTTCCCGCACCATCCCTGAGAGGCCCAAGGAGAGGGCCCCCCCTCCCATTGGCCTAATTCCAAGGAGACACCTTTCTTTCAGTGGGATCGGCAGGGGTACAAGAGGACCGGTTGTGCGTTGCACTGATGCGGGCCCCATGCTGTTGGATGAGTACGAGGCCCTGGGCAGCCGCCCACTGCCCATGCCTAGCGCTGGCCCTGCCCAGGGTCAAACTCCTCAAGGATCAGAAGGCCAGCTAAAGTAGAGTGTCAGGGCCCCCATATTAGGGTGCTGCCAGCGAGTAAAAAGGGGGTGATATGGTCTTCCGGGAGGCCAGTCAAAAAGTTCAGGGCCAGGAGAGAGTCCACAGCAGTGTCCGGGGGTCCGCTGTGACCTCCGCAGGCGTCACAGGGCCCGTCGCCGCCCCCACATTGCAGCACGGCACTCTCAGCTCATCCAGGCCCAGGAAGGTCGGGGGGAAGGGGCCCCCAAGCAATGCAGCAGTCCCTGCAAGGCGCGGGACAGCGATCAGGCACCAAGCGGCCACCCACATGAAGTCCTCCAACAGGGGCCCACCTATAGTCCCCAGCAACAAGGCCAACAGTCCAAGGTGGTGGGGAGAGCACCTCATGGGGCCGGGACCCACACCCACCAGGGCAGGCCCACCAGGAAGTGTGTAGTACTCCCTCCGCTGGCACCGCAGAGTTTGCTACCGTCTCTATCTACAGCGTGGGGTTGGGTCGTGCAGAATGCGAGTGTGGTATACAGGGGCGCGTGGGAGTTCCCTGCGTGGAACTCGAGAGCGGGGTTGGACGGCAGTTGCTGCCGGACGTGGGATTGAGACAGATGCAATAAAGAGGAGCACTTACCTGCACCCTGAGTCTGCTTTCTTTCACTGGCGACGAGCTGGTCCGTCTATTCCTGCGTCCCTGTGGTTGTACGCCCATTTCCTCCGCCAAGCTGTGACCAACGTGCCGTTGTTGATGGCAGTTCCCTCCTGTACGCGGCGAAGCTGTGCCCAAATGGAATGAATTGCTGCATGTACTGAAGACTTCTGTCAGCACCTTGTGGGGAAATACGTAAGGACAACGCTGGGACAGAGCCTTAAGGTAAACCGCAAAGGTCTGGTGACACTCACTGCCATTTCTCCTCGTGGCAGTGCGCGCACGTCCCCCCCTACTCTGCGCCCGATTTCCCTATGAAAGACACGCAATGTGTGCACGCGGCCGCCATTTTGGATTGGGGCCAAATACACCTGATGCCTAACACGCCAACAGTGTTTTATGTGTTCTAATGCACAACTTGGTGTAACTCGGTTGGGGTCTTCACTTCTTCTCATTGCCCGGTGACAGGCACACCATCTTAATCAAGCCTGCACCTTTATTTCTGTGACATCGGTGACAGGCACACCTGTACCTGCACTGTGCATGCTTTTGTGAAATTGACATCTGGATCTGCATTGTAATGAATGAATCTATGTTTTATTGAACTTTGGCACATCGTTAACACCGGAATTTTGCATTAACCAAACATTATTGTGTGGCAGCAACTCACCCACGCAAATGGCACTTTTGAGGCATATTTAGAGGCCATTGACGGTGATACTTTCACTTCTAAGAAAAAGAAAGCACTTTTAGGGCCAGATGTATCAAGAAATGCTTTTGCGATTCTGAAATAGCAAATTTTACCGATTCGCTATTTTGGAAGCGCAAAATGCAATGTATCTAGGAATCGCAAAATGTTTTGTGATTCCTTAACATTCCCTAATAGCGAATCGCAAATTGCGATTCGCTATTAGGAAATGCATTCCCATACATTCCTATGGGCATATAGGCCCATAGGAATGAATGGAAATGCATTCGCAAATTGCGATTACCAAATTGGTAATCGCAATTTGCAAATGCAAGTCCAAGGGTGCCAGGGGGCCTATGGGTACCCCTGATGCACCCCCAAATAAGTTAAGTGAGCACATATGGCGCACACACATGCCCTAAGGGCATGTGTGCGCGCCACATGGCACTTTGAAAAATGCACTTTTGTGCATTTTTCAAAGGAATCGCAAATTACCATCAACTTGAAGTTGATGGTAATTAGTGATTCTTAAATGCAAATTCGCATTTAGCGATTGATTCATGCATTGCATTTAGGGAATCGCAAATTGCGATTCCCTAACTGCATTCGCAATTTAGGTAATTGCAAAAAATTGCAATTACCCATATTGCGAATGCCAAAAGTTTCATACATTGCAAAAGGCATTTTTGCGTTCGCAAACAGGCCGATTTGCGAATACAAAAAGCCTTGATACATCTGGCCCTTAGTTTACAATATGGGTTCCGAAGGCAGGAATATTCTTAAGACCCTACCATTAGAGGTTGGTAGCACTCATGTCAGTGGTGGTGACGACGGTGATTCCATATTAATTGATGATTATGCACCTATCATCAAAACACTCGACAAGAGGTTCAACCCCAAGAAAAATGTTGTACTGGAACGCCACAAATTCTTGCAACGAGCACAGATTCCTTGGGAATCAATTGATGATTTTGTCGCCTCTCTAAGAACTTTGGCCGCCACTTGTAATTACAGAGAGTTCGAAGATGAGATCATTCATGATCAATTAACTGAAAGAACCATCATCAAAAAGGTCCAAGAGAAACCACTCTCCACTGAAGATCCCGATCTCGAAACTGCCCTTAGACTTGCCAGGGGCATCAAACATTCCCAACTGTCCATGCGAGAAATGAACGATACAACCAAGTTTGATGAGGTTAAACAATTAAGTGCCAAACATATTTCTAAACCTGCCAAGGGTGTTAATTCTAGTCCAAGTCAGTATTCTGAAACGATGTCCAGTAAAGTACCGAATCCCGAGACTCTATCCAGTAAGGCAAGATTCAATAAATCAGAGCTCGTATGTTTCAGGTGCGGTAGTAAATCTCATCTGGGGAATGCCAAATTCTGTTTTGCCCTAAATACGACTTGCTTCAAGTGCGTTAGAAGAGGACACTTTGCACGGATGTGCAAAGCAACATCAACCCCGAAACCCTCCATGCTGACTGTCAAAGCCATTGAGAACGGTTTGGATAGTTCGGATGAGGAGAACAATGTATTACAAATGCTATCTTCTTCGGCTGTGCAAACTGATGGGGAAGTAGGAATATCTGCCTTGCTGGGATCACGTAAAAGAAAAGCTCTGGTTTGTGTCGTTGTAGTGAACTACAGGAAGATCAACTTTTTGGCTGATTCTGGTTCTCCTTTTATGCTTATAAACCAGAAGGATTTGGAGAGTTGGAGGACATTCAGCTACAGCAATCCAGCATAAAGATCTTTTCATATGGGGGCAGGAGGGTGGATGTTTTTGGGAAATTTGAGGGAAGTCTCGAGTTTGACGGGAACTCTGCCACTGGACCTGTTTATGTTGTGAAAGAGGGTGCAAATCTGTTGGGATGGCAAGAACAAGGGGAGTTAGGAATAATCTTGGACCCTAATCATCCTGACATGGTATTATCTAGTTGGAAAATAAAAGGATCCAGTAATGTGTCCCTGTCAACTTCTTCGTCCTGTACTGGGATGGTTGTGCATTTGATGGCTGATGAATGGGTCCGTAACTATCCTGAGGTGTTTAGTGAACGTTTAGGCAAGCTGGAGGGTTTTCAACAAAAAATCATTCTCAAGGAGAGTGACCAAGCGATTGCCCATAGAGTGTGCAAAGTACCACTGAGTCTGCGAAATGAATTACAGATAGAGTTGAAAAGGTTGTGTGACATAGGCATAATTGAGCCCATCGAGGGGTCTGAGTGGTTGGTGCCCATAGTTTTGGCGTGCAAGGCTGACAAGTCCATGAGACTTTGTGGGGACTTGCGTGATCTTAACTCCAGCATTTGGATTGATCGCCAACCTTTGCCGAACATCAATGAACTGTTCACTTCCTTAGACGTCTCTTCAGCATAGCATCAGGTTGAGTTGAGCAAGGATTCCAGGCACCTCACGTCTTTTGTCATGCCCAAAGGGGCTTACCGCTACATACGTATGTCTTTTGGTTTTGCATCGGCATCTGCGGTATTCCAACACCTGATGGGGAATTTATTTGGTAATACCATGGGGGTGGTGTTCTTCCAGGATGACATACTGATTTATGGGAAGAGTGAATCCGAACACAATGCGAGAGTGAAAGAGGTTCTGGATATTGTGAAATCGAGTGCATTAACTCTGAGGAGGGACAAGTGCAAATTTTTCCAGGAAGGTGTGGACTATTTGGGTCACCACATTTCAGCTAAGGGTGTGGAGTCTGAGATGAAAATCTTGGAAGCTATACAAAATGTTCCCAGACCAATTGCGTTCCTTTCTTGGGTTGGTGGAGTATTATGCCAAATTTGTAGGAAATGTCTCTGATAAAATTGTGTGCTTGCGCAATTTGTTGAAGAAGAACAACAGGTTTGTGTGGAACGAGGAGTGTGAGAACAGTTTCGAACGTATCAAAAAGGAAATTGTGTTGGCCGACCACTAAGACCATTCAACATCAATGATATAACTATTGTGTCTGCTGATGCAAGCAATGTGGGTCTTTGTGCCGTCCTCATGCAGAAAAGGCAAGACAGTTCTGAGGAAACCATTGCGTTTGCATCACGCACATTGCAAGGGGCAGAAGGCACTTATTCCACCATCGAAAGAGAGGCTTTGGCGTTGTGGTGGGGTGTGCAACATTTCAGGAATTTCCTTTGGGGAAACGTTTTTGTCCTCAGAATGGATCATAAGCCATTGGTGGATCTTTTCATCACTAAAGGGGGCGGCAGAGCTACTCCATGCATTGCCAAGTGGCAGTACAGGCTGCAGGAATTTCATTACAAACTTGAGTATGTGGCCGGTGCTAAGAACTTCGTGGCTGATTGTCTATCGAGGTTACCCCAAATAGACGCTACTGAAGGAGAGTAATCTATTTGATGAGTTGGAGATTGTGTGTTCGGTATCTTCTGTGAATGATGTGGCTAAGGGTGCTTTGTCAGAACAGGAATGGTTGAGTGCAGTGTCGGAAGATGTGGAGCTTAAGGCGGTAGAAAACTTTGTTTCTGTTGGTTGGCCCCATTGTAAGGACACACCCACGGAATTAATTCCATACAGGAAAGTTGGTGAAGAATTGTCCATAGTGGGGGGTATCTTGTGCAGGTGTGGTCAGTTGGTGGTCCCTAGCTGCATGCGCAAGAGGATTTTAGACCTAGCTTACGAGGGTCATCTGGGCATTCGGCCCATGAAACGGAGAGTAAGGGAAGATTTTTAGTGGCCAGGAGTGGACAGGGCTATTGAACACTATGTTCCTGATTGCTGCATTTGTGTGCTTAGCGATAAGACCCAAGTCACATGTCCTTCTCCTGTGGATCCTGTTGTTGTAAGAATACCCCTTGGTATAAACTTGCTTTCGACATTGCCGGACCTTTCAGGGTCACAGGTTGTTCACAAAGTATGTTTTGGTGTTGGTGGACTACACGACAAAATGGGCAGAGGTAAAGTTTGTGGACAGTATGAATGCTGAAGTGGTGATCAAGTTTTGTAAGGAGGTTTTCCTCAGGGCGGGATTTCCGGAAGAATTGGTGACAGATAATGGGACACAATTGGTGTTCAGGGAGATGGAAAGTTTTCTAGTGGAGAATGGCATCAGACATGTTCTCACGTCCCTTTACCACCCGCGCAGCAATGGTTTAGTGGAGCGCTTGAACCCCGTGATTAAGGATCAGCTACAATTAGCTCTTGTGATTGGTTTGCATTGGAGGAAAGCGGTAGACGACATGTTGTGGGCGTTGAGGACTACACCTCACATCAGCACTGGAGTTTCTCCTTTTAGGCTTTTGAGAGGTAGAGTTGCTGGATCTAAATTGAACAAGGATTGGATGTCCAGGAAGTCAGTCGAAAAGGGGAAGCTGGCAGGTGTGGTGGACGTGAGGGCTGCTATGCAGAAGAAGTACGGCACCAGAGACGTGTGGCAGGGCATCCCTCACCCGAGTCTGCTTCCTTTCACGTGGCAATCCAGAGAGGCAGGGGGAGAGAGCCAGGGGGCCAGAAACAGTAGAGCTGTCCAGAAGTATACAATGGTCCCTGTGGGCGCCGCAGAGTCCACAGCTGTTGGCGCTCCGCAGCACGGCACCCTTAGCTCAATGAGATCCGACAGGAGAGGGTGACCAGGGCCTGTGGAGGAGCCCTTATCCCCGTTGGTGGCGGCATACCAATTAGGCCTCAGGGTGCCGCACCGAAGATAGTTCAGGAGGGCAGCCAGCACCTGGGCCGAAGTTAGCATCAAGCCGAACAGGATTACCACAGGGCCCATGGAGGCCGGCCCCGATCACAGCATTGCCGCCAGTAGGCCCTAAGATGGCGGGCGGGATCCGAAGGGTTTCCAGGCCGAGAGAAATGAAGCCGCCCCAGGATGTCTCGGCAAGGTGTAGCTCTCCTCCGATCGTCCCAAGCAATGTCTACGGACCGTGTGTGCCCAGCAGTGATGGTAGGTGACAGCCCAAAGCCAAAAATGTTCAATAAGTGCGAGTGTGAGCTGGAGCCGGAGTGAGGCACGTCGTACTCCATCCCGCACCAAGCCACGCCCCCGAGAAGTCACATTTGATGCCAGCATAGACATGTCAGTTCATCGGGGAACTCTTCAAAACTAATCTGGGCTTTGGCTTCCTTCCACAGGACAGAGCACTGAGCCTCTAAAATCAACTAATGAACTTCCTAAATCTTCCATCAGCATCAGCCGGGGACTTGTTGGGAGATCGGGGTCTGATGTCAGCAACAATATCACAGTACCTGGTCCTGGTTTCGTCTGCATCTGAAACCCTTGGTGGCTCATCTATTATCTCACTGGAGACCAGACTTGCAGAATTAAGAAGCCTTAATTCCAGTAACCATCCAATTTCACGGGGGCTGCTGTGGTGGATGAATTTAGAACACCTTCAGAGTGGCTTTATTCCTAACATGTCAACTCGATTTTGTTTCAGGAGGTTGCGTAGCCAGCGGGTATTCTGAAAATCTGACATGGATCTGCTCCTTAGCCAAAAGAACTTGTAGTAGTCTTGGCCTTAGCCGATAAAAAAGTTGACTATGGAATTCAGCTATATATGAGAGTTTAAAAAGAAAGAAGTGGGACTATAATTCCTGATGTCGATTAAGATATTGCACCAGCCTAGACAGTGCCCAAGTGAATGTGAATGGCGTGCTGTAACAAACTTTATGTATTGGATGCGGAACAAGACAGGTGGATGCCCTTTCTAACCATTACTGTTTGTCTCTGCAGTTGATCCTTTAGCTGACTGGATGTGACAGGAATCACTGCTGAAGCCATTTAGATGGTCTTTGGAAATGTGGCTTTACCTGGGGGACCCGTTATTGATCAGTTTCCAGATTAACTGATACGATAATGAAGTTTGTGCCCAATAGGTTATTAATTAGTAAAATAAGTACTATTCCCAGTACTAAAAGGGGAGGCAGTAGTACTAACACAATGCAGACTCATATTAGAATGTCTGACTTTCAAGTACAATGATGAGAGTATCTCTATGGGGAAACATTTGAACCAGCTTTCGGATAGATTCTGTAGTGCTGTAAAATACTGGGGTGGGTTCCTGATTTTGTTAAAGGGAAGAGCTCTACAAAAAGAAAATTCCACAGTAATGCATTACATATTGCGGACCAACCCCTTCTTCTTTCATAACATAGATTGTAAACAGTTATCTGTGGAATTTCAGATACAGGAGTGACAGTAAATCAAATATTTAGATGCACACTTTAGAGAGTTATGGCTACAAAACAATTAATACTAGTACTGTTCTATTCCATTCTTGCAGTCTTCTATAGCACATGGCTACCCGGAGGCATCCCAGCGCTGTGACAGAAACGATAGATGGTAAAACCAGAATGACAAGGAAGTTAGTCACAGAAAAGCCAAGTCTTCAAGGCCTTGCGGAAGGGGAGTTCCTGCTCCAATTGGCGCAGTGCTCCAGAGTCTAGGGGCCAGGAAGGAAGTAGAAACGGTCAACCCAGCGATATCTACGGATCCGGGGGACCTTCAGTAGGTGAGCTGAAGAGGATCTGAGGACTTGCCCCGGCAAATATGGTCTTAAGAAAGAAGGACCTTTTTTATTAATTGCCCTGTGCATTGGTGCATAATGCATAGAGTCTTGAACTTCACTCTGCGTTGTACTGGAAGCCATTAGAGATCTCTCACTGGGCTTTCATCTACTAATGATCAACTGGTTACTCATGCCTAAGAAAAAACAGTTATCAAACTAAAATGGGACCCAATAGAGAGCACTCCATTCATTCATTTGCTGTACAGACTGTTATATACAGGCCGTAAGAAACATTTGCAAGGTGATATCAGTGGACAACGTCTTGCTTTTAAAGACTTTGTATAGCCCTGTTTACTGGTCAGAATTGTGTTTATAACTTGATTATTGAAGTACAATCTCACCTGAAAATATATGTCATTTTGTATTTTAATAGTGTTATATTATATTTCTGTTATTTTGAAGGACCAACTGGGTTGCAAAATGTAAGTGATCTCTTGGAGCTACTGATTAGGTCCCTGTTTCTCTGCCCCCTGTGCTCTCCTAGGTTTCGTGATGGCACTACAACTGATACATGGTGTGCAGAACTTCAAAATCCGATTTGGGCTTTTATTTCAGCTACCAGTGGCAATGCATACACACCCTCACGTCTACACTGGCCAACCACAGGGGTCATGCTACACATGCAGAGGACACAGGCACCAATGGTGCCAACCTAGTATAGGCCTGTCCCTAGAGTGAGAGAGAGGGGCCGTAGTTGGAACTGGGCCTTCATTTTTTGTTTAAATGTATTTTTATTGTTTTTCGATTTTGCATTATATCATTACACTTCTGGCAATACTATTCCAAAGCATTTATGATTTAACACCAGATTTACATCTGTATCAGCTTTCCAAAAAATAACGCGCATTTAGTTCAGATATCTATACATTATGAGTGTAACTGGTGTTCCTCCTTAGTGCAGATATTTCAATCTAGGAAATACAGAGTTAAATTATTTGAAACATAACATTAATATAACCAACTGTAACCTCACATTGGCTCCTGAGTTTGAAATTATATTTCGTTAAACATTATACCACGATGCACTTCCCATATCCTGTAACTGTAAACTCTATCTGCTCGCTTGCACGCAGCGCTTGGGCTTGTTTTGATCTTATTAGTCTTCGTCTTGCCATATGTCTACTATGTCATGATTACAGTTCATACACTGCGCTGTCTTGGGCAATAGTCAGTGAGGGGTTTTGCATCCGACTCCGTATTCTCGCTTCTGGGCAGGCCAGCAATGCGGGTCCTGTGTCCCAGTTATGCCTACCGGGTTTGGCTCACAGTTCGGTCAGGTGAAGGGACAGGCTCAACATTCCGGCCTTGCACGAAAGTCCGTTAGGATCGCATCCCGCAAGTGGCTGCTTCCTAATACCTATCGCATCCTCCCGACGCAGCGCTATACTCTCGGCCTGTGCCCAACAGAGCAGTGACTGGAACCAGGCCCTCTCTGCGGGGGGGGTCAGGTGACTTCCAGCGTTTCGCGATCAGCCTTTTGGCCACTATGAGACCCAGATCTATTAACGGGACAATATTTTATGTTTTTTAGACCTATGATACAGTCCCAATGCGCATACCTCCCAGGTCCAATTCAGCTCACGGTCTGTGCATTGCGTCAGGGTCGCAGTGACCACACCCCAGTACCGCTGCAGTCCCGGGCAGGACCAGACCATATGGAGCAAATCAACCCCCACTGCACCACATCTCGGACAGCCAGCATCAGTACGATTAAAGTATTTATTCATTTTGGCTGGTGTTAGGTAGGCTCTGTGTACTATGTAGTACTGGATGAGCTGAAATCTTGCGTTACGGGGGATTCGGGTGGGACCCTCAAGGATGGCCAACCACTCACGCTCAGTGCAAGGACGCCGCAGGTCTTCCTCCCAGTGAGCGCGAATGAGTTCAGTTGTGGCACCGTATGCGTTCTCAGTGCCCCTGGGAACCATTTGACAAGGTGTCGGCCTGCGCCCAGCTCGTGCAAGTATTGTACAACTAGGTGTGCCGGCGGCTCCTGTGCTATGTTCCCCATGTGTGCTGTAGCATGCGTACCACTGCTGCATGCAGTAAAAACTGGCCCTGCGGCAAACCCGAGTTCTCTGCTAGCATCTCTAAGGGCAGTAGTTGACCTTCACCGAATAAATCCCCAATTGTCAGAACTCCAGCCTCCTCCCACTGCGCCAGCTCTATTCCCGTAATAGCACGGTGCATCCTGGGCGTGCCCGCTATCGGAAGGAACGGCGCATATGAGCCCACGCTGCGCATAAGTTGCAGGCTACGGCGATAGCAGTAATGGGCCACATCAAGCATCAGCTGGGCTGGCGTTCTACCCCTCCTGCTGGGGTGGAATAGCTCAATCACCTGCGAATGAGTGAGAGCTGGTGCCTGAGTCGCCAGGTCCTCCAGTTGACGTGCACCTAACCATCGCGCCACCCATTGGAGTTGTGCAGCAAGATAGTATTGCTCCATATGTGGCAATGAAAGACCCCCGCAAGTTGTTAAGGGATACATTTTAGTCATGGCCACTCTACTGCGTGATGCGCCCCAGATAAACTTCCTCATGTCCGCCTCTAGGGTTTTGAACAGTGCCGGCTTAAGACAGGTCGGTAAGTTCACAAAATAATACAAAAGGTGTGGAAGCACCACCATTTTTATCAGTGCGATTCGGCCCATAACCGTTAATGGCAATGTGCTCCAAAAAACCATCTGCGCACGCACTGCCGTGACAGCACGCAATAGGTTGCCGTCATGGAGGTCCGACTGATCTCTGTAGATATGCACTCCCAGATACCGAAATGTAACAGTTGCCAATGCACTGGTCTACCATCAATGATCAGGCCTGGTTTCGGGGAAGCAGTGACAGTGGACAGCCCTGCCTGGCGCCCCACTCGATAGGAATCCTGTCAGACAGATATGGTCCCGTCTTGACTCTTGCCACTGGTTGGGTATAAAGCAATTGGACCAGGCTCAGGAATTTGTCACCCAAATCATATTTGCGCAGTGCGGCGAATAAAAAGCCCCACTCCAGGGTGTCAAATGCCTTCTCCAGATCTAGCACCAGGCATCCTGAGGACTCCCAAGCTGCTTCAGAATAGTGTGCCGCCCGAAAGAAGCGGCACAGATTTAACGATGTGCTGCGAGTGGGTACAAACACATTTTGGTCTGGATGGACCAGTAACAAGACCAGTGGTGCCAGCCTGCCAGCTAAAATTTTTGCCAACACTTTGTAATCAGTGTTTAGAAGCGCCAGCGGCCGGTAGGAGCCAATTAGCTCTGGATTTCTATTTTGCTTTGGTAACGATATCAGGAGAGATTCCCGTAGGGTGTCAGGCAGGGCGCCCGCCTCCCGTGCCTCATGAAACACCCTGAGGAGCTGCGGTGCCAACTCTTGTCGGTAAGCTTTGTAGTATTCGGTCGGGAAACCGTCAGGTCCCGGTGCTCTGCCTGTGGCCAAAGAGCTTATCGCCGCCTGGACTTCTATCAGAGTTAACGGCTCATTCAGTTTGTCACGCTGTTCGTCAGTGATTTGTGGCAAGGTCAGTGGAGTAAGAAAGGTGTCCATGTCTGAGGGCCCTGCAATGTGTGCCGATCGGTACACTGTAGTGTAATGCGTCGCAAGTTCCATATGTATATCATGTTGTTTAGTGAGGATGCGCCCAGTTGCTGATTGCAAACGCAATATGGGTGTTTGAGCCTGTTCCTGTTTGATCATGCGCGCGAGCAGCCTACCCGCTATGTCTGCTGCTGCGTGCGTAAGCGCTGCATGTGACGCATAATTTAAACAACGCAGTCTTTCCAACACCTCTGCATGTTTTTGCTTCTGTGCTTCTATTTCATGCTGAGTGTCTACGCCTTGCGCTAACTCAGTTTCCAACCTCAATAGTTTGTTTTCTATGCGCGTTATTTCACTTTCTAGCTGTTTTCGGGCGCACCAACTTAAACCCAGACATTGACCACTGATTGTGGCTTTGCTCGCATCCCACAGCAGTCCCGAGTCAGCCACCGAGCCTTTATTCCCCTCAAAATATGTGTTGATCACTGTGCCAACTGCTTCTCTAAATGGGGGGTCCTCCAGAGGCTGCAGACTCCATACACGCGTAGTAGTTCCTCCCCCGCAGGCGCAGTATGTGAGGGTTATGATCTGAGTGAGTTTTACCCAGGTAATCCGCACCTATGCACTGAGTGAGTATCAGTTCATCTGCAACGAACCGGTCAATACGAACATGCAGGTCATGTGGGTGGGAGTAGTGGGAGTACACGCGTGCCAGCGGGTGCAGTGACCTCCAGATATCCAGTAAGCCCCAACGTTATATCCCCTGCCCCAGGCCCCGAGCATTAGATGTCGCCGCTGTTTGCAAAAGTGGTGGGAACGATCTATCTAGTGCAGTGTTCAGCACTGCATTAAAGTCCCCGCCCAACAACCAGGGAACATCACACCATCGCGAGAGCTGGCCTGTCAGTGTCTGCCAAAATTCCTTTTGATTAGTGTTGGGAGTATAGATAGAACCCAGCACCACCGGCTCCCCATGTAGGCGCCCTTTGGAGAGTACATATCTACCATGGGGGTCAATTTCGGTCGCCTCCGGCGTAAATTGCGTACCCGGTCTGACCCAGATCAGAGCCCCCCTAGCGAAAGAGGAGTAGCCCGTTGCTAATATCTGCCCCCTCCAGCGCTGCTGTAATCTCCCTATCTCTGGCTTGGCGATGTGAGTCTCCTGTAGGAATGCCACATGAGCTTTATGTCGATTGAGATAAGCGTAGACTTCGTACCTACGGGACGGTGTGTGCAACCCCCTGACGTTCCAAGTGATTATATTAGTGTGTGACATACATAGTAGAAACAGAGTGGCGCTGTGTGCGCATACTGCGGCGTGCTGGACCACGGATAGTCACCTGTCATGTCCGTGGCAGGTGCATGATGTATCGTCAGTGCTCGGGTATTTGTGTACATTGCGTGTCGAGGAGCTGTGAAAACGGGAAGCCATGTGCGGCTAAACTGGGATAGAGCAGAGGGACAACGGGTGTCTGCCCAAACTAAGAACCATGCCATGTGGCAACTATTGGCGATGTACGCCGAGTGAAACATAGAAGGGGGGTGTGGTTATGGGTAGCAGTGCCTAGCGCGCAGTGGGTGCTACAATAGTATGGACTCATTGTGCATCGGTGCAATCACACGCTACGGCCCGGTGCCCATATTAGAGTGGGCAACTGGTGAACAGCACTGGGCACAGACGGGCAGGCATGTGTCTCCGCAATGTACAGCCACATAGGCAATGGCGCCTCGTGTATCGTGTGCATGCCGCCCCCTTGCGCCTGCACATGCTGCCCCTTTTACATACGTAGAGGATGTCTAGTGTCCAGGCAGTTCATCACATTATGTCATCAGCAGAGTCTGCGGAGTCACCATGGGCAGCGGCTGGGAATCCTCGCCCATCGGCCACATCGCTAAAGAGCCGCCCTCGCTGGATGAATGTTCCAAGGAAGCATCAGTGTCTTTGCTGGGGCGCCGATCCCCCATGCTTGCCATTGCTCTCAAGACGCCCTGTCGTTCCCGCAATACCTGCTCTGGGTTGGGAGCAGTCGACAGTTGGCCGGATGGCCCTCCTGAGTGCATTCCTTGGCGTCTTCTGCGTCCTCTACGATTTCTTGGTCGCAGATCCGCATTGTTTCTTCTCTGGCTCGGCGAAGTGTGGTGGCCCACAGACTCAAGCCAGTCCCACGCTTCGCTGGCGTCGCTGAAAAAATGAGTGGATCCATCCGCAACCACCCGCAGTCGAGCCGGGAAGATAAGGGAATACTTTATCTGCAGTTCCCGCATACGCTTCTTCACCATGAGAAATGTATTCCGCTGCTTTTGTATCCCAGAGGCATAGTCCGGAAAGAACAGAACCTGAGAGTTATCCACCTTAACTGTGTCCATTTTCTTGGTTTCACGGAGAATTGCATCTCTATCCCTGTAGTTAAGGAGTCGAAAAAGGAAAGGACGCGGTCCAGCCCCCGGTGTCGGTCGGCCTGATGGTACTCTATGTGCTCGCTCTACTGCAAAATACGAAGAGAGAGAGTCTTCCGGCATCAGGGATTTCAGCCAGGCCTCCGTGTATGTGGGGGCATCCTTGGACTCCACCCCCTCTGGTAGTCCTACCACCCTGACATTGTTTCTACGGGAGCGCCCTTCGGCATCGTCCACTTTGCGCTCCAGGGTTTGCATTCGTGCCTTCAGCTCACCCATCTCCGCAGAGAGCTCCCTGGTGATCGGAGCAATTATCGCTGTTTCCGCTGTCAACTCAGTCACCTTTCCGGCCAGTTTCTTGTGATCCGCATGCAGGAGCGTGAAGTCAGACGTGACTTTGTCTATGCGATTTTCTAGTGACTTTCTAGTCTGCGCAAGTGTTTCACTCATGCTGGTGACTGCCTGAAGTACTGAATCGATTTTCGACTCTAGCGTAGAGGGCCCAGCTGCCCCCAGGTCCCCGAGTGATCAGGCTGGCTCTATGGCATCCGGTGCCGGCTGCGTGCGGGCAGCTGCCAATCCCATCCGAGGCTTACCCATCACGAATCAGTTACTATGCGCAGCATCCCAGTAATGGGGTTCCCATCTGGGTTTATCGAGCCTGGTCGAAGGTTACTCGTTACGGCGCTCCAGTAGCTTCCCTGCAATCGGCCCCAGGATAGCACAGGTAATGGCCAGCAAGCTCCAGAGCTTCAATGTTAGCGCGGTCCGCTTTCTGCGCCTCCGCCCAATGTCCAGTAGTTTAGCAGTATGCTGTTTATAGAGTCTGTAGGTGGTCACTTGTTCGGCTTTACGACTGGTCTCAATTTTTCGTCACTGGCTAGGCATTCACACATGTGGGGTGGGGAAGAAATGACCCACGTATCCTCATCAGGAGCACTGGGTACAGTGTGCAATAGCCCCCGACTCCTGCGCCATATTGTATGTGCAGTCCCCTGCAGGCGTCGCACCTCCTAGAGGCCCCCTCGCTCCGCGTCACACAGTGGCGGTGCAGGCGCAGGGCCCCTCGCCCAGGGGCACCCAGGTTACGCTCTGTGTGCAGTCTGCCTCCACTGGGACCGCAATTTGGAATTATGCACAGTCAGGTGTGTTCCCACAAGAAAGGGGGGGGCAGCAGGCTCCAATCCTCACACAGTTCACTAAGGGAGACAACACCAATCCTCCCGTTCACAGCCACATGTCTCGCCAGCGGCTGCTTTCGTCAGGCCGTGCTCTGCCATCGCAATTACTGAGGTACCTCAGCAGTCCGCCGCTCCCACTGCACGTCTCAGTTCGCGGCCAGGGGAGGCCGTAAATCACCTCTAGCCTCTTGTCAGGGCCTAGCGGGGCCACTCAGCTTGTCCGCCGCAGCGCTTCAGGCTCGCTTCACACGGCAGTCATTAGAGCCCTCCGCTCACATTGATAATGCCCCCAGGGCCCGTGCGCGTTTATCAGTGTAGAGCGCTCACTTGTCTGTCTCACCGCAAGTCACCAGGCTCCGGGAGGAATCTCCTCTATGCGCACCGGCAGACACAGCGGCGCCCAGATAACGTTCACGTCGCTCACCGCCAGCAGCGGACTGCCGAAGTCGGCCCCAGCTCGCGGCCCTCGGAGGCCGCAGACCGCCGCCAGTCACCCGCCTGGGCTCAGCGAAGCCGCTCCGCACAGCCTTCACAGTACTATAGGTCCGCTTCCCGCGGCAGCCTCCCGAGCTCACCTTGCTCGTTAGTAGCAGGCGAGTGCAGCTTCTATGCCTCGGTGCTCTCCCCACTCCGCAGCGTCCGGCAGGGACAAGGGCACC
This sequence comes from Calotriton arnoldi, assembly GCA_963921515.1. Classification (NCBI taxonomy): domain Eukaryota; kingdom Metazoa; phylum Chordata; class Amphibia; order Caudata; family Salamandridae; genus Calotriton; species Calotriton arnoldi. The sequence goes on along the minus strand of CAWUFW010003752.1, from coordinate 767,657 downwards.
AGGGCACACTGGAACAGACAGAGCACAGTCCGCAATCAGGTCTCCTCTACGAGGGGTGTCAGGTACAGCCGCCTTGTATTATAAGCTGTGTGCAGCTTTGCGAGCCTCCAAGTGCATCAACAGGCCCCAGCTCCTGCACAGTCCATTAGTACAGCCGCAGCAGGCAGCTAGATCGCGGTAGAACCCACAGGCGGCAGCCCCGCCCGCCAAAATGCGCTCCGCTGCCTCCCACTCACGATCTCCACAGCAGCCCACCACGGACACAGCGCGTCTCCTCTCACAGTGCAGGGAGGCTGTAGTCCCCCGTCGGCTACAACGTATGTTTCAGCCAAGTCGTGCCTCACGGTACTCCGGCTGCTGCGCTGCGAGTCTGCTCACTGTGACAGTCTTCGGGGCCCGCACACAGCTTCAGCGGCGCTCGCGGGGCCAGAGTACAGTATCGAGCAGGGCCGCTCGCCTGCCAGTCCCACCGCAGCTCACTATGAGCCGCGCACAGCCTCCCCGGTCCTCACGGGTCGGCGCAGAGTCGGTCTCTCGTGACTTGCCACACAGTTCTTCAGGGGTGGAAGGCGTGCACCGGCCACAGTTGGTGTACACGCACGCTTCGCATCCGTTCCTTCAGCAATTGTGCCGCCGCTGCAGCTTGTTGGTCCGGAGTCGAGTCCCAGCCTCAGACCACACCCCTCACATCACGGTGACATGAATAGGCGTCCCGCCATTAAACGGGCATTGAAGATCGACTAGGGCACACCGGCATGATCGCTATGACTTGGGGCATCCGATAAGGTGCTGAAGTCAACACGATGGCCAGTAGCCATGCAGGATAATTGCAGGATTCCTGAGTCGGTGGACGGAGCCTCTTAGAGTGCGTCCGCCATCTTGGCTAGCTAGCAACGCCCCCCGGAACTGGGCCTTCATAGAGCTGACACACGGGGTAGAAAAAACACTTGATACATAGTGCAACCAGAGGCATAATTGAGTCTTCTGATGCCTGCACAGGGAGCAGGGTGGAGTTGCTCTGGCATTTGCATCATGAGCGGGTTAGGCATCCATAACATTGGGGCCTGTAGGAACAACCTCTTGGCACATATCAAGGAACACCCATCTGGTTCATCGTCCACTGAGGGATGCAACCACTTGATGATATCCGTCATTCAACCAATTCTAAAGAGCTCAATAGGGCTAGAAGATCAAATCAAATGTGCTAGCAATACTATATACTAGGCGAGTTGTAAAATGTATAGTAAACTAATTTGTTGCTTGATCATGATTTGCGCACAAAATTGAAGATATATATCATTCCTCCAAAGAAGTAAACTGCTTGCTCCAATTCTGTGCCCTTGTGAAGGTGGTGCGTTGAAATCGGTGCAGATCATATAATATATTCATCTGATTCCAAAGATTGAGAAAATCATGCACTCTGGTATGCTTAATCAAGGGGTTTTAATCCCTCAAACTCGACGCATTTCAACCACATATGGTCTTGTTCACGATAATGGTCACCATTATAAGTGCTCCTTATATGCAGTGCTACAGTGTAAACATAAAAAAGGGACCAACCTCCTTCCATTTCCAAGGGCACCATCTTGTAACATCATTTTTTGCTGTTGATACCAGCTATTCAACATGTATATAGCATTGAATATATAACATATGAAAATGTCACTAAAAGTAAACAAAGGGTTTTATTCCACACTGTCCTCAAACAAAGTCCACACAGAGGATAGGATAAGCCCACTTAGGCAAAATAAGCGCTTTTCTTAGATACAGATTACAAAATCAAGGGGCACTGCGGCTATGCCCTGCACTCAACCCACCGCAGACATCCTCCCCGTGTCGCACATCCTCTGGCCATGCGCAACATGGATGGAGTGGACTGTGGGGATAGGCCCTACCCCTTCTGCGGACAGCTAACCTGTGCAGCGTATGGCCAGGTCGTACGCCCACTCCCCAAGTAGCCATCTGCCATGCAAGGTGTGGGCTGCATGGCGTGGGCAGCCACCCCTCACTGCACACATCCTTTTTGGCTGTACGTAGCGTGGGTTAGCCACAGGGCCAACTGCCCATACGCGGCCAACCCACCACAGACACTCGCCATTTGGGCTATCGCACTGTTAAAAAATATCTATGGAAATTGCATGGCGAAATTGCGTTTTGGAACCACCCTTTTTTCTTGGCCCCCACTTCACGGATCACCCCAAAACATCCAAGGAAGGAGCTGAGGTGGATGAAGTTTTTTGGGAAAGATTTGTCAAACAACCCCAAAGTTATTAGCAAACCAAAAAACATTCTTCCTATGGTAACTAGGTCCTGTGTAATATGCAAAAAATATTTTATATGTTATATGTTTAGACAGATAAATTAGCAGATGTTCACTGAAAATGTTTTCCCCCTCAATCGCCCCCCCCCATGCCACACTTCCATCTCACAATCTCCATTAAACACACAAAACTCGTGTTTTTGGTAAGGGCAGAACTCTCCTCTACATATTGCTATACAGGAGGATAACTTGTTGCTGGCAAAGAGTAAAAAGTACAAGAAATGAGAATGAGGGTAGGGAATCCATCAGCCCGTCTTCTAAACAGTCTGACATATAGTAGATTGATACTTGACAGCTCATGCCGGTCCAGAGGCAAAGACCCTCTCCAGGTGGAGCCTCAGGAATTTTGGGGGTAAGGGGTCAAGGTCCGGTAGCAAAGACTCTTACACATATGTCTCATTTTGCTGGTGGCTACCTTTGGTGGCTGAAGAGGCTGGTGATACCAAGCGGGGACCATTTCGCTGATGCAAGCACTTCCATCTTCTGGGATGGTGCTGCTGAAGTGACCTCCGTTGCCTCCACTGAGGACATCATCCTCCACAGGGAGAGGGGAGTTATTCTTCAGCTCCCTCTTCTCTGCCACCCCATCACAGGGGAAATCAAAGAAGGAGTGGGAGTCAGAGCAGCTTAAGTCTGGCTGAGAACATAAGCACGCATTTCAGTTTCATCGCCCGCAACTTCTGTTTGACTGCATCAAAGGATTTGCTCTCTTTTTGAACCAGGCGGCTGTAATTGGGAAACATTATGATTCAGAAGATTGAAAGGACAGGCTTTCCATTACTCTTGCACCCTTAAGGGTCGAGTCTCAGTCTCTATAGTTCAAGACTTCGGCGATGAGGGGACCTGTGGGAAGGGTAGAAGAGAGAGAGAGGAAGTGCCTGTTGGGAGGTGTTGTGTTAGTGTCCTGTGTGCCTTTTCTAGGTCAAAGCAACAATTTGTCCAGCGACAGCCAAGAGGTAAACCAGGCTTCCAGAAACATTTCGGGCGATGGGCCCTCCGTCGCGTCTGGGAAGCCAATTAATCTTGGGATATTGTTTCATGGTCTGTTCTCAGCATCTTCAGCTTGTTCCTTTAACATTTTGGATGTTGTGGTGAGGCGTGACACAGTACATTTTACGTCTGTGACTACATCTTTCAGTTCAGTAATGTGGCCTTCTGTTTCAGACATCCCATTAATTACATTACGCGTGCAGGTCTTGCAAGAGTAGTGCGTCATCTGTTCCTACAGCCCTATCCTGGTTTTGAGAGCTGTAAGGAAAGGTTCACTGATAGAATATCGATGTAACAAACATCGATGTTCTAAATATCGAGATAAAAATATCGACTGCAAAAATATCAACTCCAATATCTCAACAGGTAAGTACAAAAATATCGAATCAAAACTATTGAGGTAAAAAATATAGATGTAAAAAATATCGATTTAAAAATATATATAAAATAAAATAATATATAGTAAATATATTATATACTACATCATATATATACTACATCCGCAAAAGAGTCCTACATTATACTCCGAGCAGATCACTTCGATCAGCACAACAACATCTGATGGTGACGCCTACCTTTTGTAGAGCCCGTTGCGGTGGCCGCTCATTTCAAGTGCAAGCTGCCCGTGCATGGAATGTCCTGCCATTACCACTCAGGCAGGCCACGACCCAGCTGGCCTTCAGGAAACAGCTGAAAACCTGGATGTTCCAACAATTACCCTAAAAGAGCAGGCCCCCTCCGGAGTTTGATAGATCACCCGCTTCTCCTGTCTTAGCGCCGGGACACTCTGTTGAGTAGCTGTGCGCTCTATAAATCCTTGTTTAACATAACATATTAAATATTAATATTTTTAACAAAATCAATTTAATTTAATATACATTTTAACTAAATATAACAAATAAACTTAATTAAAAAAAATATAAACACACAAACATAATTTATACATATACATATATTTACTTAAAAATAATTTATTAACTATTATCTTTATTTAATTTTTAAACGTTAAAATTATATTAAAAATATATATATATATATATATCAATATATATATTTTTTTTTATAATAAATTAAAACAAACTATTAAAAAGAAATGAAACTTACATTTCCCAATACAATAAGTGCAACAGTAGGGAAAGTGTTGGATAGCGGAATAATTAAATTTACTATTCCAACTCCAGTGAGTGCAACAGTATTGTATTGTATTGTAATTGCATTTATATAGCGCTTACTACCCCTGACGAGGCGTCAAAGCGCTTTTTCAGCGAGTAGCACGCTACTCCGGGACCCATAAAGGATTAGTGTTGAATTACTATAGTGAAATATGAAAGTAATTTAAGTGGTGGATAGGTTAGTCAGTTATTCGGAAGGATAGCAGAAGGATAGAAGAGGAAAAAATGTTTGAATTTATATAGCGCTTGCTACCCATGATGGGGTGTTGAAGCGCTTTTTTTGGCGAGTAGCACGCTACTCCGGAAACCCATAAAGGATTAGTGGTGAATTAGTATGGTGAAATATGAAAGTAATTTGAGTGGTGGATGATATTAGTCAGTTATTTGGAGTGAGAAGGATAGCGGAGGGATAGAAGGGAAAGTGTTGGATAGCAGAGGGGTAAAAATTACTATTGGTAATAATCAAGAGAAGAGCGAGGAGATAGGGGCCAGTTCACTTCCCCTGGGTATAGTATAAGTATCAAAGGGAACTAGCTACTAAATAGGAGCTCCTAGTATGTGTATGTATGGCGACACATATGTGTTTTTGGAAGACCCTCACTCACCAACCTAGTTGGTGACATGCTTCATCATCGGGTCCCACCCAAGGTACCGAATGTACCTTGGGTGTGCTGCGACGCCTGGATACAGCGGAGCTGGTTCTGTGCAGTGAGTGTGCAGTGAGAGTGAGATGAGTGTGGTTTAAAAAGCTGTCCGTGGGGTCCCGTTCAGGTAACAGAAGGACTATTTTAATATATGGGCCCTCGGCAGTGGTTAAAAAGAGAGGTGGATATCTCTGGAGTTAATTAGGTTCCGATATCCTGGTCAACATGTTTCAGCCAGTCTCTCTATACTGGGCTGGCTTTCTTCAGGACCTTATGTGTGTGAGGTTAAAAAGGTGGTCTGGAACAAAGTGTGTAAGAGACCATCTATGTGGTGCACTCGCTAAGGTGCATTATGTGATGGAGGATGATTTCCTCTGACGACGCATACCTGTTATAGGGGGTAAAAAAGACGATAGACAAACATACACATATGATCCATTTAGATGTTGTTGTTTAAGCACATCTATAATTGTGAATCAGGAGCGTGGTGTCCGTGCTCTAATCGAATAAATTGCGTGGTGAGGACGGACCGTGGCGTTTTGGTGCATTGTAATTAGATCAAAACAATGTATACGCCTCTTATATATGCGTTAACAGGTGAAAATCAATATGCGATATTACATGGTGATAAATAAAGGGATAAAAAGGTAAAACCATGTTTGCTCACTCAGGAATTGTCTGAGAAATGCCCCATGAGTTCCGTGGGGGCCCGACCTATTGTCACACTCTGTATGTTTTCAGACAAGAAAGTGGAAAGAAATGGAAAAAAATGAAAAGGAGTAAGCGGTAAAAGCACATGCATCGTAAGTTGCTGGCGTGCCATATTACTGCAGGACTATTAGTCCCTCTCTGGCTGGAACCCCACTGAACAGAGCCCCACTTACTTCTTCAAGATCAAGGGCCCGTCTCCGTACCTAGTCTGGCCGCGTCGGAACTCCGACGGTGAATGACTGGTACGCGATGGGAGTTTAAATACCTTAGCAGATTCTGCCGGTAAAAGCAGGTTTTCTCTAACGACCTCCAGGTGCGGGTGATCAGTTTCCATTCCTTGCACCTGCGAGGATAAACAGAGAAGAAAGCGTGCGCACGTGTTTGTGTGTTTACGCTGCGTATGGATAAAGTTAAATTAGGAATACTAGTAAATAAGTTAAATGTCTGGAAATTCCCTTTATGGTATTACTTAACTTTATAATTGAAAAGGATATTTTTATCGGCTGTATTGTACTAAGGAACGCGGCTAGAATGTTGGTTGTTTGGGTATATCTCCTCGGGGATAGACAGGACTCCGTGCTGGGACTGCCTCCTAGGGGACGTTTAACCATATGCACACGTGTTGGTGCCCCGCATGTTGGTATCGTACATATGTTCAGAATATTTTAGCAATATTTTGTGGGTCGCCGATTTTAAGTGGGACGCCTGTTAGTTGAAGACTCGTTATATGCCTGGATCGGGTGTGCATATATTACTCTCTGCATGGTGCAGTGTATAAATAAGTAGTACATAAGGAAGTGGTCATGATGAGGACACATAGGTATTTGAGGGCTCTTAATCAAAACATAGGGTTTTTTGTGTAGTGAGAAAAGTACATATAGTCAAACGTGAATACTATTCCACGGTATATTGTCATTCAATCCTGTGTTATTAGTGGAAAGACGATATATCCAACGTTGTTCTTTCTGCAGAAGGATTTTCTCATGAGTGTTACTATGGCATGTGATCTGTTCTATGACCGTCCACCTGATGTCATTAGGTGTATGTCCTGTAGTGAGGAAATGGTCTGTAAGTTTGCTTAAATTCTTTTTGCAGCGTATGGTGCTGCGGTGTTCCACAATGCGCGTCCTTACTTTACGGCTTGTCATGCCTACATAACGTAGTTTACATGGGCATTCGATTAGGTAGACTACATTTTAGAATTGCAGTTTGTGTGTTTGGTTTGGTGCCAGGTTTTGTCTGTTTCTAGATTTAAGGTTTTAGTTGCTTTAGTCAAGTGACAGACGCTGCAATCACCACAGGGATAGTGACCTACTATCGCTGGGAGGCTCCATGCATTCAGTATGGTGTTTGTCATGGGGGTAGGTCTTTCCTTTGGTCTTGTGGAGACCAAGCGGTCCCTGAGGCTACCTGCTTTTTATAGGCAAAAAGTGGGGGTCCCAAGAGAGGTTACCAGTATTGAGTAAGCGCCAGTTTCTCTTAATTATTTTAGCCACCTGATTGGAGGCTGCATTGTACGTGGTGACACAGGTAAGTGGGGTTGGAGTATTATCCCGTGTATTGTCTTCCAAAAGGGATTCTCTTGGTTGGTTACGTGCCCGTTTGTTGGTGATCCGAATGATTTTATCTGGGTAGCCACGTTCCCTAACTTCTTTGCCAGCGCTGATGATTGTGTTTTGTAATCCTCTATTTGGCTACAATTGCGACGTATGCGCAAAAATTGGCCATATGGAAGGTTTTCCCGGAGAGGCCTGGGGTGGAAACTACCAAATTGAAGCAAGGAGTTTCTTGAAGTTGGTTTGTAGTAGGTGGTTGTCCGGAGTTTGCCCGCTATGGCCATGATGTTGAGATCCAAAAGCGATTTTGGAATTACTGGCACTGCTGGTGAAACGTAGGAAAGGGTCCCGTCCATTCAGCCATGTGAGAAAGGAGGTCAATGAATCATTTGATCCTGTCCATATCAGGAGGATGTCGTCTATGTAACGGCGCCAGAATCGAATGTTTTGGCTGTATGGGTTATTAGTTGGTAGAATGTGTGTTTTCTCAAAGTGGTAGACGTAAAGTCCAGCCACACTGGGAGCAAAAACACTGTGAGATAATGGTGTTCTGCAGTGTGGTAGTAGACAGCAGAGGCACTTAATAAGATCTCTAAACAGGAGGCAGACTTCCTCTGCATCAAAAAGCCGAGAATACCATATTTCTACACAGTTCCAAAAATTCATAAGGAAACAAGACCACCACCTGGTCGCCCAATAGTGTCAGGAATCAATTCCTTATTGGAACCGCTATCACGTTTCTGTGATTTTTTCCTAAACCCTATGGTGCAAAAGTCGTCCACGTACATCAAGGACACAAAACACCTACTGAACCTGATTCAGGACATTGACTTTGATCCCGAGTCCCAACTCCTAGTGGGACTGGACATTGAAAGCCTATATACCAGCCTCCCACAGGACGACACTATTAGGGTTCTCAGAACCATGTTACAAGAATCCACTTGGGAACACACCACGCCAAGAGAATTCATTTTGCAATGCGCAACTTTAGCCCTCAAACATAATTATTTTGAATTTGAGGGCGATTTCTACTTACAGACGAACGGCACGTCTATGGGCAGTGTTTTTGCTCCCAGTGTGGCTGGACTTTACGTCTACCACTTTGAGAAAACACACATTCTACCAACTAATAACCCATACAGCCAAAACATTCGATTCTGGCGCCGTTACATAGACGACATCCTCCTGATATGGACAGGATCAAATGATTCATTGACCTCCTTTCTCACATGGCTGAATGGACGGGACCCTTTCCTACGTTTCACCAGCAGTGCCAGTAATTCCAAAATCGCTTTTTTGGATCTCAACATCATGGCCATAGCGGGCAAACTCCGGACAACCACCTACTACAAACCAACTTCAAGAAACTCCTTGCTTCAATTTGGTAGTTTCCACCCCAGGCCTCTCCGGGAAAACCTTCCATATGGCCAATTTTTGCGCATACGTCGCAATTGTAGCCAAATAGAGGATTACAAAACACAATCATCAGCGCTGGCAAAGAAGTTAGGGGAACGTGGCTACCCAGATAAAATCATTCGGATCACCAACAAACGGGCACGTAACCAACCAAGAGAATCCCTTTGGAAGACAATACACGGGATAATACTCCAACCCCACTTACCTGTGTCACCACGTACAATGCAGCCTCCAATCAGGTGGCTAAAATAATTAAGAGAAACTGGCGCTTACTCAATACTGGTAACCTCTCTTGGGACCCCCACTTTTTGCCTATAAAAAAGCAGGTAGCCTCAGGGACCGCTTGGTCTCCACAAGACCAAAGGAAAGACCTACCCCCATGACAAACACCATACTGAATGCATGGAGCCTCCCAGCGATAGTAGGTCACTATCCCTGTGGTGATTGCAGCGTCTGTCACTTGACTAAAGCAACTAAAACCTTAAATCTAGAAACAGACAAAACCTGGCACCAAACCAAACACACAAACTGCAATTCTAAAAATGTAGTCTACCTAATCGAATGCCCATGTAAACTACGTTATGTAGGCATGACAAGCCGTAAAGTAAGGACGCGCATTGTGGAACACCGCAGCACCATACGCTGCAAAAGAATTTAAGCAAACTTACAGACCATTTCCTCACTACAGGACATACACCTAATGACATCAGGTGGACGGTCATAGAACAGATCACATGCCATAGTAACACTCATGAGAAAATCCTTCTGCAGAAAGAACAACGTTGGATATATCGTCTTTCCACTAATAACACAGGATTGAATGACAATATACCGTGGAATAGTATTCACGTTTGACTATATGTACTTTCTCACTACACAAAAAAACCCTATGTTTTGATTAAGAGCCCTCAAATACCTATGTGTCCTCATCATGACCACTTCCTTATGTACTACTTATTTATACACTGCACCATGCAGAGAGTAATATATGCACACCCGATCCAGGCATATAACGAGTCTTCAACTAACAGGCGTCCCACTTAAAATCGGCGACCCACAAAATATTGCTAAAATATTCTGAACATATGTACGATACCAACATGCGGGGCACCAACACGTGTGCATATGGTTGAACGTCCCCTAGGAGGCAGTCCCAGCACGGAGTCCTGTCTATCCCGAGGAGATATACCCAAACAACCAACATTCTAGCGCGCGTTCCTTAGTACAATACAGCCGATAAAAATATCCTTTTCAATTATAAAGTTAAGTAATACCATAAAGGGAATTTCCAGACATTTAACTTATTTACTAGTATTCCTAATTTAACTTTATCCATACGCAGCGTAAACACACAAACACGTGCGCACGCTTTCTTCTCTGTTTATCCTCGCAGGTGCAAGGAATGGAAACTGATCACCCGCACCTGGAGGTCGTTAGAGAAAACCTGCTTTACCGGCAGAATCTGCTAAGGTATTTAAACTCCCATCGCGTACCAGTCATTCACCGTCGGAGTTCCGACGCGGCCAGACTAGGTACGGAGACGGACCTTGATCTTGAAGAAGTAAGTGGGGCTCTGTTCAGTGGGGTTCCAGCCAGAGAGGGACTAATAGTCCTGCAGTAATATGGCACGCCAGCAACTTACGATGCATGTGCTTTTACCGCTTACTCCTTTTCATTTTTTTCCATTTCTTTCCACTTTCTTGTCCGAAAACATACAGAGTGTGACAATAGGTCGGGCCCCCACGGAACTCATGGGGCATTTCTCAGACAATTCCTGAGTGAGCAAACATGGTTTTACCTTTTATCCCTTTATTTATCACCATGTAATATCGCATATTGATTTTCACCTGTTAACGCATATATAAGAGGCGTATACATTGTTTTGATCTAATTACAATGCACCAAAACGCCACGGTCCGTCCTCACCACGCAATTTATTCGATTAGAGCACGGACACCACGCTCCTGATTCACAATTATAGATGTGCTTAAACAACAACATCTAAATGGATCATATGTGTATGTTTGTCTATCGTCTTTTTTTACCCCCTATAACAGGTATGCGTCGTCAGAGGAAATCATCCTCCATCACATAATGCACCTTAGCGAGTGCACCACATAGATGGTCTCTTACACACTTTGTTCCAGACCACCTTTTTAACCTCACACACATAAGGTCCTGAAGAAAGCCAGCCCAGTATAGAGAGACTGGCTGAAACATGTTGACCAGGATATCGGAACCTAATTAACTCCAGAGATATCCACCTCTCTTTTTAACCACTGCCGAGGGCCCATATATTAAAATAGTCCTTCTGTTACCTGAACGGGACCCCACGGACAGCTTTTTAAACCACACTCATCTCACTCTCACTGCACACTCACTGCACAGAACCAGCTCCGCTGTATCCAGGCGTCGCAGCACACCCAAGGTACATTCGGTACCTTGGGTGGGACCCGATGATGAAGCATGTCACCAACTAGGTTGGTGAGTGAGGGTCTTCCAAAAACACATATGTGTCGCCATACATACACATACTAGGAGCTCCTATTTAGTAGCTAGTTCCCTTTGATACTTATAAAAATTACTATTCCCACTCCAGTGATAGCAACGGTAAGAAAGTGTTGGATAGCGGAGGGGAAAAAATTACTATTCCCACTCCAAAGAGTGCAACAGTAGGGAAAGTGTTGGATAGCGGAGGGGTAAAAATTACTATTCCCACTGCAGTGAGTGGAAAACTAGGATAAGTGTTGGATAGCGGAGTAATTAAATTTACTATTCCAACTCCAGTGAATGCAACAGTAGGGAAAATATTGGATAGCGTAGGGGTAAAAATTACTTTTCCCACTCCAGTGAGTGCAACAGTAGGGAAAGTGTTGGATAGCGGAGGGGCAAAAATTACTATTCCCACTCCAGTGAGTGCAACAATAGGAAAAATGTTGGATAGCGGAGGGCTAAAAATTACTATTCCCACTCCAGTGAGTGCAACAGTAGGGAAAGTGCTGGATAGCGGAGGTGCAAAAATTACTATTCCCACTCCAAAGAGTGCAACAGTAGGGAAAGTGTTGGATAGCGGAGGGGCAAAAATTACTATTCCCACTCCAGTGAGTGCAACAGTAGGGAAAGTGTTCGATAGCGGAGGGGCAAAAATAACTATTCCCACTCCAGTGAGTGCAACATTAGGGAAAGTGTTGGATAGCGTAGGGGCAAAAATTACTATTCCCACTCCAGTGAGTGCAACAGTAGGGAAAGTGCTGGATAGCAGAGAAAAAAAAATTACTAATATCACAAACAATTGAAATAAAACAAAGAATATTACAACATTTTAAAAATCCTAAAGATAAATAAACAATATTTTAAAAATATAAAATTAAATATATTAAACATATAAAAAGAACACATATTATAATATTAATTACATATAACAAAAATCTACAAATAATATATAAAATAAATTAATAAATACATTTATAAACAATAAGTATTTAAAAGTAGCAAATATTAACAGACAAAAAAAATATTTAGAACATAAATGTATTTATTTTATTTCCTACCCTATAACACCACACCAATAACAAAACACTTCAACATTTTTAATCACATTTATTTCCATAATTAACATGATTAATCAATTAAAAACAATTAATAAAAAAATATAACATTAATTGAGTACACATGCTTTAACACTAATATCCACAACACACACCTAAATTAAACTATAAAATAATAAAACAGAATTAAATATTTTTAAAAGAAAAATTATTACTATTAACAACTAATAGCATTCATTTAACACCCACCCTTTACCCCTTTAAAAGTAAAAACAACACAAAAATAAACAATTACCCAAAATAAATATCAAATAATTAACATTAACAACTAAATATAATTAATTAAACACAAATTACTTCCCACCATTTACTCCTATAAAAACCACAACACACACCTAAAATTTATTACACAATTACCATAATTAATTACCAATTAATTTATTAAATTTAATTAACAAATTATTAATTCATCAATTAAAAATAAATTACTTCCCACCCTTTACACATATAAACACCACAACACACACCTAACATTAATTACAAATTTACCAAAATTAATAACCAATTAATTAAAATTAATTCACAACCAATTATTAATTCATAAATTAAAAATAAATTACTTCCCACTCTTTACACCTAGACACAACACACACCTAAAATTAATTACACAATTACCATAATTAATAACCAATTAATTTATTAAAATTAATTAATAACCAATTATTAATTAATAATAAATTACTTTACACATTTAACACTATAACATAATCAAACAAATATTAATAAATACAAATTAATCAATAAATATAATTAAATTACTTCCCACCTTATTCCCCTATAAACCCACAACCCGCTACAGAACTAAACGCAAAATTCAAATAAAAAAATATTTAATATAATTAAATTACTCCCCACCCTATTCCCCTATAAACCCACAACCCGCTACGGAACTAAAAGCGCAAAATTCAAATAAAAAAAAATAATAACTACTGAAAATGTAACGTATATTAAAAATACAAACAATTCTTATACAAAAAAACATACATCACATACATATAAAATACATACTAACATACATAATAATAAACACGATATTTTTAACAACTATATTTTTGCAAACGAAATTAAACACTTCGATATTCTTAAAATCGATATTACTTACCTTAAATCGGTATTCTTGACCACGATATTCTTGCAGTCGATATTTTTGACCCACGATATTAATGACTCGATATTTGTGCAACTCGATATTCTGTCTCTGCACTGTAAGGAAGGCCTGTGCTGCTTGCAGTATGGTGTCAGTACCTGATGGCTTAGTGGCTGTTGATACAAGGGCGCCTCATTGGCTAGTTTGGGCACTTCTGATGGCTGGAATGTAAATTTGTTTATTTTGGTTTGCTCTAGCGAGGAAGCAGGGCAGTCTTTCCCCATAGCTGAGGTGCAGGTGGGTACTGGCTCATCCGGACAGCATGTGTGGCATCTCCCCAGGTTCAATGGGTATAAAGAGTCAGTGACAGACAGCAACCGCAAAGGGGCATTTAGGGGCGGGGGGCTAGGCAGCACCCATCCTAAGGCCACAGCAGCAGGAAAATGTAATGTGTGTGGAGGGATTCAGGTGTGCTCCTGTAGTGGGTCACCCTGCCGCAGGTCTAAGCCAGCAATTTGTCAGGATGGGAGGCCTGAGGTGATGGAATCAGTGGGGAAGAGATCAACCTAGTATGACGCAGGGGGCTAGATAAAGTAGAGCACTGATAGGTGGCCAGTCACAGAGGCTGCTGTGGTGTGTGGAGCAATCATAGAAGTCTTTGTTTGTCAAGAATATATGATCTAGTCATTGAAAGCCAGAACTTTACAGCTGCAGAGCAGACAGCCAGCTGAGCAGAGGTCATTTGGCCACATTGATCCACTCCTTCAGGGGGCGAGTCAAAGACCACACAAGGAGGACGAGGCTCCACAAAAGCCCACTAGCACTGCAGGCCCCCAGCCTCACCACGGGCCGTACGAGGAGCCGGGAAGGCACCTCCGGTGTGGTCAGTGTCTGATCCTCAACTCAGTTAATATAGGGATCTGCATGGTTTCCAACAACAACGAATCTCGACCGAGAAAAGTAAAACCTCCCTCTAGCACAGACATCGGATTACTTTGGTAGGCACTGATGGGCTCCCTCATAGAAATCATGCCCTACATATGCACACCTGTCGGCCGTTGCCACCTGGTTTACTGTCAATGCCACAGGGCACGCCTTCATGATTGACAAGATTCACAGGCCTTCTACTGTGATCCCCGCAGGGCCACCCATGCTGCCCGACTCACTGTTTTACTAGGGCTTGCCAAACTGCCACCTGCCTCCACTCTGTGAGCTGAGCCTGAGCTTCAGTCTCTAAGAGTATATCTGCACTAACTTAGCCCACCCACCAAATGCCTCCTCCATGGAGGCTGCCCCAGCAATCACAGTTTAACGTGCAGTGAGTCCAGTGAGGCGGGACTCCTTTGTGGTTATCTTGGTCTGCCCAGCACCAATGACAGCAGTTCAGCTGGTGCACGTGGACACAAGGCAGTAGGTTCATGGATTATTTCTGAGGTTGCCACAGTATGCCGACGCCACATCCCAGTCATCTGGAGCGAGCTAGGAAGCAACCATCATCTTTATTTTCAACGCCACACCCCCTCTGCTGGAACTGTTGAGATTCGTAGTAGGCCCTGAAATTTTTGTATTGCAAGTAGAACTCCCTTACAGCAAAGCCATGTCCAGTGTGCAGGCCATGGCCCTCAAATTCTTTTGAAGTGCTTTATGGAGGAGTGAGCCTTTTCATCACAAACCTGTTAACCATCAAAGGGCATGTCTACCAGAGAGGCTGTACACCTACAGAAAAGCCAGTAGTAAGCATCCAGGCATGCCTGCATAATGTGGCAACTGTGCCCAAGGACTGCGTCACAGTGTCCACATAATCCAAGCCTCAGTTCACAATTTGTTTCAAGGTGTCCAAGCCATCACTCACCAATTCGAAAAAGGATTTTGGCATGTTCTGGTAGGCTTGTAACTAACAGTATAGCCAACTCCCACAGGCATGGGCATAGTAACCCATCAGGCAGGCATGTGGAATTCACTGTACACACAGCAGGTCTGCCTGTTGCAAAAACGTTCTGGCCCATAGCATCCAGTTCTTTATATTCCCTGTCCAGAGGGGCCTTAGGAAAGAGACTGGAATTCAGTTTAGAAGACGAAAACTGAAACACTAAGCTCTAAAGGGACAAGAATTAGGATAAGAATTTTGGTTCACCTGGAGCTGGCGTTTGGCAATCTGTCAGTGGATTGCTAGGCTCAAGAAGAGCTTCTCCGTATCAACATAGACAAGTTCTAGTAGACCCTCACTGAATGGGGGAAAAGGTTCTGCAAATGAAGTGGTAGATTTTAAGATTTCCATCAAAATGTTAGACTTGGGCGCCTCTGCGGTTAAACTCAAATCCAGAGTCTTTGGGTTGTATGACACAACCATGCATGCCTAAACCACGCATTCCATAACAACGCGGTCGGAACAACAAATGTGTCTTAACCACGCATTCCTATACCACGCAAGTCTTTACAACAACATGCCTTGGGAAAAGTGCTGGACTTTGGAATGGTGTAATTTACTATTCCAACTCCAGGAAGCGCAACAGTACGGAAAGCATTGGACTTTAAAGTCCAACACCGCTTTACATAAGGCCATGTATGGTAAAGGAATGCAAGGTTAAGACACATTGGTTGTTCCGACACATTGGTTGTTCCGACCGTGTTGCAAAGGCAACGCATGATTCGCCCATCGTTATAATTGCTGTTTCCGGAGGCTTTGCAGCTTTAAGCACCACTGTTAAAATGATTATTTCTCAGTCAGGGCCCCGAGGGATAAGGGGTGTCCCCTTCTGTAGAGATATATACCTGGCAATCTATAAATCAAGGTAACAACTTGCATAATACTATGAAGGAGACAGCAGATTGCCAGCCTCTGATTCATCTTCTGTATGCCCACAGTCCTTATCAACCACGGCTATGGAGTCAGAACCAAGCAGCTACTCTAATCAGTCACATTTCTGGGACCTAGAAGAAACTGTTCTTCAAGACACGTTCTGATATTCTCTTTTGCCACAAAGATAATTTCAGCCAACTTAGAGGGCAGTGCTGGTAATGACTTATAACATGGCATTGTGACCGGCTCCTTGAAAGACATCGTGGATAGCGTTGTACAAACAAAGTATGGTACAGTGATTTCTCTTTAGGTGTTGAGGCCAGAAACTGTGGAGGTGCAGAGTCGGTAGGCGTCAGGATCAGGGTCCCTGGAGTTGCCAAGCCAGAAAGATCAGGTACATCCTTGAGAAGTGACCTAGTAAGTACTGCAGCTGTCCTAAAGATCTCAAACACAGAAGACCTTAAATTGCACCAAGGCTCTGATCAGTACAATATGACAATGTAGTTGAAAAAGCCAGAGGAGCCTATTAAGCAACATAAGGTGGAAGTTAGGTATAAAGCTATTATTAAAACAATTCAATGAGCAATTTCACTTCTCAAACATATTAACAAGCATAATATATACCTAAGACACAAAATTAATAACACTATAAAATTTACCAAAGAAACACAAACAAAACAAAAATAGAGTAGAAAACGGTAATCAGGTAAGTTCTCTGGGAGGGAAAAAACTTAGTAAAGCTTTCCCTTCTTTGAGGCAGGAAAAGAAATATTTTGGAAGCCTCCAAAGGACGCTGCAATTTGGACCCGTTTTTAGGAGATCTGATATGTAAGCAAATTAATTCATGAACCAACAAGGAAGGAACACCATAATAAGCTCAATAATATTTCTATGTCTATTGAAAAATTGTAAAAGGTAGCGGAAAACTGAAAAAATTGGCAACGACTGATTGACAGAA
This sequence comes from Calotriton arnoldi, assembly GCA_963921515.1. NCBI lineage: Eukaryota > Metazoa > Chordata > Amphibia > Caudata > Salamandridae > Calotriton > Calotriton arnoldi. The sequence goes on along the minus strand of CAWUFW010003752.1, from coordinate 750,395 downwards.
GTTGTTTCAGTAAGGACTCCAATCAAAAGAAAATGTAAAAAAAAACCTAGAATGAACAAAAAAAGATTTAACACAATAAATTTAAGACACATCTCAAAGAGAGCTGCCTGGGATATAACATTTGCAGAAGAATATTAAGTCTTATAACGTGCAATCCTAATTTCGATACCCCATTTTGAAGAAAGTTACTCTCAGTCAGCAGAATAATACATCCCCTCTTGCACGTATTTTAATTGCAATAAAAGCAAATGGATTCTACAATAACCACTAGATCCATTCCCAATGAACTCTGTGAACACATTTCCAAAACTCTACAATGTTATGAGCTAATCCTGTATAGTGGGAATTTTGTCACAAATTCCAGCTCTTAGAGTTATTTGCTTGAATGGCATATCAAACATACTGAAAGTTTAGCAAGGCAATCGTAACACCTCTAAACAATTGTGTCTTTTTATACTTTTAATACTTGTTGTTTGATCAAGAAAAACAGACAATATTCATTTTACGGAGGAGGCATCCTTCCACTTAATCTTCAAAAGTGGACTTAGGGGGTCATTATGATGGCTGGGGGGTCCGCGGCGGACGGAAAGACCGTCCGCCGCTTTTCCGCCGGTTGACTCGTCGACCGGGCGGAAAACATACATAATATGGTGGCGGTGTCTGCAAGACACCGCCATCCATATTATGTTGGGCGGCGGTGCAGGGCTTTCCATGGCGGAGACTCCGCCATGGAAAGGCAGGCGGATTACACTTTCGGGGGCCCGTTGTGGGCCCCCAAGATGTTGGGGGGTGGGGGGTGCACATGGGGGTACCTATGGTACCCCCCTGCATTGGCATGGACAAAGTGGCAGGCACCACGCGGTGCCTGTCACCTTGTGCATGTGAATGCCCAACGTGCATTCCCAGCATTGTGGCGGGCGGTGCTGTGAGCACCGCCCGCCACAATGCTGGGAATAGGGGATGCCACCGCCACCGTGGCGGAGGCATCCTAATACCCACGGCGGGACCGCCGCTCCTATGGTGGACGGTCCCATTCACCGTTACGGTGGCGGGCGGACTTTGTCCGCCCGCCATCGTAATGTCCCCCTTTGTACGCTCTTTCCATCGGTATCCACATCCACAACCTTACAATTGCACCTTACAAATGTACACAATTACAGACAGATGTTGGGTGAAGTGAATTTGTTACAAATATGTACAAGAGAACGATGTATCATTAAAGATACGGGACCTTTTTCTAACAAGCCTAAAGTTGATTACAACAACTGTAATTGTTCATATGTGACTGGAGCTTTGGTGTCCTAAAAGCAGAGCATGACACCTGATTATAGATCATGAGAAAGAACATTCCTGGGATGGACCTTTTTAAAAGCTCATATACTGTTTGCCAGCAGGTACAAAGGCTAATCTCAAATTATTGGGAACCTAATAATTTTGTGTTTACAATAACAGCCACGCCTACAAAAGAGAAAAGGTTTAACAGTGAGAATGTCCCTGCAGTTCTTGAGACAACAAATCATGCCTGGAAGGGGGTTGTATCAGAAGGGCCCACTAAAAATGTACTTGCAGTGAAAACTACAACCTGGGGACTTAGTTGAAATTATTATTCCTGACATATACACCCCTCCCAAACCCCATAATAATAATATAATGATGATGATCATGAAATCCACTGGAGCACACAAATTATTATTATTATTATGGTAAGCAATTTTAATACTTGCATCTCTTTACTACATTACATATCACATGATTTATTGACATAGGATGAAATTAATAAACGGACCCGCCTTGTCATTTACAACAATATAACTCACATAAGACAGAACACTCTATTGCTTCAGGCTGCTGATTGAATAAAATATTAACAAATGGAGAGGTGCCAAGAAATTGACGTGAAATAAAATTAACAAAATGTTTTCAATTAACTTGTTTCATCAGATCAGTGGAGGTCTTTCTAAAAATCACAAAGCAATCATTTTCACTTAGTTATAGCCATTGTATTGCAATGTATCCAAAATAATGGTGTGCCATTTCCGGAATGAGACTTGACAGTATGGAAACACTAAGGGGCCGATTCCGATTCGGGCCGGAAATCTCTCCAACCGAGCCGGACCCGGAGAGATTTCCGACCGAATCAGACCCTAGCAGCCCGACCGAACGAGTACGATGCGCACGTATGCTATCGGACTCGATTCGGTCGGACTCCCATTGAAGTCAATGGGAGCCTGTCGTACAACGCGTATGCGGGCTCCCATTGACTCAATGGGTGCGAGGCGAACAGGGGTGCCCGCTACAGCATGTACGCGGCGAGCGACTCGCGCCGTACACGCACAGGTAGGGGGACCCATGGGTCCCCCCTGTGTGCGACTCGCGCAGCTACGCGTACAGGGGGTCCGACACGGACCCCCAAAGTACGGCTCCGACTGCTCCTTCGAGCCGGACGGCGTGAGTCGGACGGACTGCTCGCGGCGCGCATCGTACTTGCCCGGCCGGGGAACGTCTCCATTGCGCGGTGCGGGCGTGTCCGAGCGAGTCGGTCGGAGCGGTCGGCTTTCGTGTACGAGTCGGTCAGTGCGGTTGGGTCTCGCGAACGAGTCGGTCGGAGTTTTCGCATCGTACTCGCTCGCCCGGACGCACGTACGAATCGGTCGGGAAACAGGGCTCCGAATCGGATCCGGTAAAGCCGAATCCGATTCGGAGCCCTACCGGCCGAGATCGGAATCGGCCCCTAAATGTCACTAAGTGATGGGGAGAGCAGATGTCCTTGAATAATGAGAAAGTATTGAGAGCCATAATTCTTAATATCTGTACGTTTGTAATTTCGGTACAGGTGGTGGCTTCAAAAACAAAAGTTGTAGTCTACCAACAACAAATGAATCATGTCCAAGCTCTCTCTGTATTAAACAACTCAAGAATACGCAGAATATTTCCAGAGAAAGAAGCTGTTAGTTCTACCATCTAGATCAAAGAGACTCTAGTCTGTGGATTGAGGTAGTGGATGGAGCAAAAACAGAAAAAAATAAAAACAAATATTTAAAAAATCACAAAAGGATGTAGGCAATGGCTTATACAGACCTTGATAATCATAAGTAAAATACATTTTGGGGATATACAACTAAAAACTTGGGCAATAAAAAAAGAGAAGCACATTCTACTGAAATTACTGTCTCATTCTGGGAATTCCACATCTCAGAGATTTACATAATACATGCAACAACAGAGTAACCAAAGGTTGTTTATTTTTGTTTTGTTTTTAATTGAGCACCGCATTACAGCTAAAAAAAAAAAAACGATTCCCACCACAATGACGCTGGCTATTGAAAAACTATTTTTGGTGCTAGTTATTCTTAAGCACAAGCCCTGAAGGTCTGTCAACTATGATCTCAAGGTCCAAGATTCTGCAACGTTTTTTTAATACTTTTGGCCTTTCAAAAGTAATTTGTCATGCCAGCATACAAAATCAGACCAACACATGATAATAGATCCTACCAGATGATTTATTTCCTGACTCCAATGGACAAGCTGCTTGTGAGACACATACTAATCTCCTGCAAGGAAGAGACATACTCAAGTAACATTCTGGTGGAACTCACTAGGTTCAGAGTAGCAGCTAAGGCTAACTTGTCTTTTGCGTCTGACCTTATCTGAAAACCTGGAAAAATAAAGCACCAACCGATTTATACAGGATTTGTACATCCATTCAATGCCTATTACAAAGTTGACAGATCTATTTTGTGCCTAAAGCAACAAAAGTGAGGAATTCCACAACAACTATTATCATTAGTGGTTGAGTTTAACAAGTTACATACCTTGGGTAATTCTCTTTCTGATGGAAACGTTATCATCCCGTAGATTCCTTACTTTTAGACTATCTCCTGGTGCCAGACTGGATCTGAAAGACTGAAGACAACATTGATTCCGCGCATCAGTAGGTGGCACTGTGCAGCCCAGTGCTGAATTCATTCCAGCCTGGAAGTGATGAACGGAGCTGAATATAAGCCACCTCTGCATGCTGGCATCAGTTTCTTTCTTGACTCTGTTCACGCCCTTAGACGCAGAGCCCAATCAGAGGTACTAGTGTGCATATTACTAAATTGGAAAAGAGATCATTCCACAAAACGGGAAAGTGGGAGGGCAGTAAGGATTCAGCAATTAGATAAAGTATCCATTAGAGAGAGCATTGCTGAAGGTAAGTAACTTGTTCTTCTGCTGGATACTTCTAACCGCAGATTTCTCACCGTCAGAAAAGTTAAAGCAGTACCTCCAAAGGTGGTGGGTCTTTGGAATGTGTCAGAGAAAGTGATTACAAGCACCAAAAGAGTGAACAGTAGATATAGTTCTATCATAGTGGTAAAACAGTGTATAAATGCAGACATATAAACAAGGCAGCAATCAGGCATACCCCTACTATACAAACCCTACTCTGTGTGTACCTAGAGTGAGTGTAGGTGTGTAGCCAAGAGTCCCCCCAAGGGATGACCCAACCCCATCACCTGGTGGGAGAGAATGTAGGAGCCCGTCTTGGTCACAAACTGGACACCCCCTCACGGAGATGTCAGACCGCTGCGTGGTGAAGTCTCAGCATGCAGGGACCCTTGGTGTCAGCTGTGCCTCCTCTGCTAATCTTTTGGGATACTCATTATTTATAATAGAAAGCATCCTTGTGATGTGCATATAGATTAGCGATGGTATGGATATGTAGATAGCCCTGTCGCCCCATCGATGAAGATAGAACAACATTTGTACAAAGTGCGTCAAGAGGCCTTGTACATGGTGTTCAAGGCATGATAATGTTATGCGAAGCTAGCTGTGTAAACAAAGTAGTTTCAGAGAAACTAATCCAACACTGTCGTGCAGGCAAATATGTGCAAAAGGTCACAGCAAAATTAGGACAATGTAAGAAAAATTTGTAGCTCCGTTACTTGGGCCTAACCTGGGCACATAACAGGAGGATCAGCCACCGAGAAGTTCACCGGAGGGTCCCGGCAACGCCCCAGACCGGGACCACCGGCCCCACCACTGTGCCGAAAAGGATGGCAGCTGGGTGCCGCAGGTCCGTCGGCACAAGAATCGGCAGCCAGGCCACGAGTCTGCCAGGCAGGGCTGCCCAGACCCCGGGCAGGACCCCTCACACTGACACCAGGCCCCACCGGCTGGTACAGAAGGTCCAAGGATCCCAGGCCCTCAGGCCCGATGCTGCTGCTAGCACGGTTTCGTGCAGGATTCGTGAGAGTCAGATCCAAGCATGGGAAGCCCCAGATGTAGCAGGATGCAGGAGGATAATGCAAGATAATGCAACAGTGAAATGGAGCTCCCTATGAGCACGTCCTGTAGGCCATCTATGCTCACCACGGCCCGGACAGTGCCAGTACTTACAATGTGGTTTGCATTAGCCCTTTGCTTATCATTGGTTTTCATAAATTTGTTTGCCCATGCTGTTCCATTTGTCACATAGAATTGACATAACTGGAGCAAGGGTGGTGCTCAGTGCCAGAGAGAACTTCAGATGCCACATCAGCACCTTGCACCATAAAAATACTGCTGCAAGTTCCCTTTAGTGCCTATAGGGAAAGGGGAAAGAGCTGTGCACTGCTTGATCTATTGGACTGGATTATTTTCTTGCTGAAATCATGTGTAAACATGCACTATGGCTGAGGCTACCTACATTTAGATGTAAAATAATCTCTGAAGCATTCCAAGACAGGTATACCAGGGGAGCGTGGCCAAGATAGCGCCGTGGTCGGACGCCTCGCACTGAGGCTCCATACTCATCTGGGCCCAGCTATCTTTATCCTGTGTGATCTAGAGCCCCATGTTGCCAATTCGTCTCTCCTTTCACCCCTAAACCGATCGGGGGGGAGCTCAAGCGGACACTATTTGTAACGGCCGTGCTGCGGAGGCGGAACGGGACTCGGGGTGCAGCGGCCGCAGCCTACCTGACTCTAGCTGCACTTGCCATGTCCCTGGCTCCCTCTAGGAGAAAGGGAGCCGCTGACAGTAACGGCAGCACATCACCTTATATATGCTTTGGCAGCCTTGCCTGGTGATCGCTTCCGCGATGTCGGTGAGGGCGCGGAGGCATGGGCGTAGGAAGTGTGGGGGACGCGGGGGATATATCCCCCCCAGATTTTGTAGTTGGGGGGACACGGGGGACGAGGGTGGGAGGGACGAGGGGACAAAAGAATTTCCCCTCCCCATAGGCACGTCAAAGCACTAGTGCTTTGACATTCCAATGGCCCTGTACTTGACCTGTGACCTTCTCTTTTGTTGTGCAAATTAAGCAATTAAGCTCCAGGAATTCCTAAACACCTCCTCCTCGCCACCGCTGCCTGCACTTCCAGGACAAAGGGAGAGAGGTAGTTTGTTGATTGCTGACTGCATTCAGCGGTGACCCTACCTTCATATGTAGTTTCTGTGTCCCTTGTTTTCATGGGATATGTAGCCTTTATGTTTTAATGGCTGCTTTCATATGAAAGGAAGAAGAGAAATGCACAAAAGGGGCCTATGGTCTTGATAATGACATTTTGGCTCACTCTAATAAACCAGCATTATTGTGATGCAGGAGTGCTTCTTAGCTTTAACAGCTGTTCCTCTCTTTATGGTTTCCTATTATATTTTGAACTTTGTAGTTAGTTATCTGGTTTACAGAGCCCACCATGACTACAGGCACTGTGATTTTTAAACTTGAAAATGTACTAGTCACATAATGACTAATGGAACACATCATGATGATTTACAAGGGTATTTCCTTTCAGTGACAGAATTTCAGGGACAACTGAAGTGGTTGGTTATCAGACATTGCAAAATAACATGTGCTGGTCATAGACAAGTGGTGAGGCTGGGTGCTTTATGTATACTCTAATTAAGGTGCTGGAAATTGTAGAGCACCACTTCCAAAGCTAGTACATGGCCTTATCTGGATTATTTAGATGGTCTATACACCACCTCGTGTCGGAACTGGGTGCTTACTAACATATATACTGCTTGCAATGCCCGCCAGCTCCAAGTGGTCACCATATCCTTCACTCTAGTTCATACAAAGGGAAGAGAAGGAAGACTACATCAATAGAAAATTGATTATGACAAGCGAATGACTCAGGCATAAAGCAAGCATCCAGATGGTAATGAAAAATAAACATGCCATGGGAAACTTAGAATTAACTCATCCATTCCTTTTCACTACATGAATAGAAACATAGATATAAGTGATGGGTGCTTTATCTGTGAGTTGTGCTTTAATATCAATATGCTGAGGGAATATTGCACCCTATTGTTTCTCACTATTATTCCTTAGAAGAGCGCGCGCACACGCACACACACACACACACACACACACACACACACCCGATACTGCATCATGAGAATACATGATGTACACTCCTGCACATGGGAAAAGTGTGTGCATGTGTTACTTACATTGCAAAGTTATCAGCAGCAAGTGTGAGATCTAGTGGTTCCCCATACCACTTCCTGAGCATTGCGGTTCATATCTACCAGTGGATAATATTATGTAAGTACAATAGTATCTCCGTCTTACGGTATTCTGATGTCTTTCTCTTTCTCATATTGACAGGTGATAGTGTTGGACCATATTGCACTGTTAGCGGATACATTCGGAAAGAAAGGTTAAGACCTGTTTTTGTGCATTGTACACACAAACCAGGCTATGCACTTAGTTGAATGATTTTATCTGTGCTTTAGTGACAATGCCCTTAATGAGTACATGTTTGATTGGCGAGTGACTATTGCCTATTACTTTAATTACCGTATTATTTCGCAATAAAATAATTTCACAGCGATTAATCAATCTTAATAATTTTCAAACTATATATTTAAGTAGAAAACTATTTTTACAACATTCCACACAGCACTCAGCCTTCCTATATCTCTATATCCAAATTTAGATGCAAAAATGTGCCAAGAAAATATACATTTTTTTTTTAAATATTGGTGCTGAATTTTCTCTTGCGTTTTTGTTCTCACAGACAACGCTGGTCAGTTTTTAAATATTTCTCTTACTTAATTTAAGAGCCCTGACCCTACCTTATTTGACTGTTTCACACTGCGCAATTCAGTCACTCAAAACCTAATGTTTGTTAAAATGTTTATTGTGAGCAGGTGAACTTCACCCTTGAACATGAGAACAATTATCTCAGACATAGTCTAAGCACACATCTTGCGTGGTACATTGTGTCAGATGTGTTGGTCGGTCTTAAACTTTACACAAATAACAATTTAAATACCACTATTATGTCTTATTTCTTTTATAGCGCTACACAACCCAATCCAGAGTGTCAGAGCGCTTTACATCACACATACACCTTATACATTGACAATAAACCATATGTGTGTAAATCAATTTACAGGATGTGTTACATAAGATAGTGAGGGTTACAAGGTGTAGGAGTCACATGTCCTTTCCTTCATCATTGGTGGTTGTATCTGATGTTTCTATTGGATTAGGGTTAGTGTCCTCATTAGTTGGGTATTTGAGGGTTCTGATTGGTTTCTGGGTCTGTGATTCAATCAATGTAGGGTTGGGGCTAGGGTTAGTATTTCTATTGGAAGTAGGGACTAGGGCTTCCTGTGTTATTGGGAGTAGGGTGGGGCAAGGGTTAGGCCTTTAATTGGAAGTAGCGATTAGGGCTTCTGGTGTGATTGGTTGCTGGACTAGGTGTGGGACTAAGGGTAGGGTTAGGCTTTCTATTGGAAGTAGGGACTAGGGCTTCCTGTGCCATTGGTTGCTTGGACTTGGGTTGGGACAACTGGTAGGGCTAGGGCCTCTATTGAACGTAGAGATCAGGGTTTTTGAAAGTTATTGGGTGCTTGGACTAGGGCTGAGATTGGCTGTAAGGTCCTGGTCTCCTATTGGTTCTAGATTTTAGGGCTAGTGTTGTGACTGGTTAGGGCTAGGGTTCCCATTGGCTGAAGGGGTCACCTGATTACTAGGGCTATAAAGGGGTGAGGCTTAGGGCGTCTCAGCCCGGGCGTCGAGGCTAAGGGCAGAGAGGCTAAGGGCAATTACCTGTTTGAGCCTGTTCGAGATTGGACGGGAGTAGGGCCAGAAATGCTGCCCATGTTCACATTCAGTAAGAGCCACCCCACACCATCCACAAACATAGAAACACATTCACACCAAATGTACACCACACACAACCCTATGCACGGACCAATGTACCAGCATGCACTATAAACCCAACCAAACCACATCTATACACCCTTCTATCCCAACTACCACACATACCCACCATCACCTACAAACAGTACACAACTCTATCCTATACCACTAACCAATCCACTCATCACTAACACAACCCCATTCAACACCATACATAACTACATCCCATCCAGACACACACTCCGAGCTCTAATTACACCTAACAGACCACCTTTATCACTAACAAACATATATTCATCCTTCCATCATTTGTCCAACCAACACCCTCCTCTCCCTACTACCATAATAACACTAACACACAACACACACACTGCACACCACCACACTTTTTAACTCTTGCAACAAACCAGTCTAAGACAAACACTCTTACCTCTACTTCATTCCCTCCTACACACAACATACACTCTACTCTTAAACACATCACCACCCCATCTACCTTACAACCTCCTCTCACAAACAATACTATACAACAAATTCATTGCATGAAACAAATACACCAGCACCACTTTTCACTACTCCTCAAAAACAAAACATATCGGGAAAACATGGCGGCCGGCTAGCGGCGGGTCGCGGGTGAACTGAGAGGTGTGCTGCGGGTGTTTGGAGAGCAGAGCAGCGTAGAGCAGAGCAGAGCGGGAATTGTGGCTCGCGAATACGAAGGGAGTCTAATGGAAAGCTGTGAGTAACCTGCGTTTAACATTTTCCGTGTCCGGAGAGGAGAGCGGGAGCGGAAGCTGAAAGTGCACCGCGGTCGGGATGAGAATGCTACCGATGCTGATGTACAGTTAAGCAGAGAGTTAAGTTATATGACCGGCGGATTTTAGTTTTACCGCTCGAGAGGAGAGCGGGAGCTAGAATCTACTGAGGCCGGAACGAGTTTGATGTCAACGCGGCAAGAGTTCTTCTCCGGGTTAGCCTTAGAGCACAGCATAGAGTGAAAGCAGGAATTTGGCAGTGACTGTGGTAGAAGTGTATTTTGGGTCTCCATAGCAGGAGTAGGAGCTGAAGCAATCACGGCAGAGCAGCCGTGGCAGAGAGCGGCTCTGGAGCTCCGTAGAGGGCGCCGGGCAGCGGCAAGGGTTTTTTTTTTCGGGGGAGTGGAGGGGGTCTATAAAAGTGCGGAGAGGCAAGAGAGGGTGGAGGACAGTGAGCCCCCTTTTTCTGGCATAACGGAGGCGCAACCACATGAACCTGCAGAGGTTACAGTGGTGAAAACAAAAGTTAAGGAAAAACGCCAGCTATCTAATAAAGTAAGCACAGAAATCGGAGGAAGAGGCAATGCGACTGGGCCAAAACCTATTGTTATCTCTCGATATGTGCTGAGAAGTGTGGGTGGGGAAAACGGGAGGAGTTTGGAAGCTCCCCAGCCACAGGAGAATTCTGTTAAATGTGCCAAAGAGCGGAGGGTGTATAAGAGAGAAGTAAAAGAAGTAAAACCTAGGGGAAGACTGTTGAGTAAAGAGGTTAGAGGTAAATAAAAAAATGTAAAAGGAGATGCTACGGAATGTAAGATTAAAGTGACTCCCTCTTTAAGGTCTTACTTTAAAACAATACCAAAAACCTTAGTGTTAAGGGGTAACTCTAATATGGCAGAAATGGAATCCCACCCCACTCCACAACAACAACCAGCAGGAGATGGACTCATAGATGAAGGGCCAAATTTAACAGAATGGACAGAGCATTTGAGCCCGAATCGTTTTCAGGTGTTGACTTTAGAGTCGGGGGTTCGGGAGAATCTCCGGATGGGGAAGTTTCTGTGGATACTGGTATGGTTTTTTTGGTTCAGCCGCCTCATGATTTACAGGGTGGATTTCGAAACAGTAAAGCGAGCCAGCCCGAACAACTATCTGGGGTCCAGGATAGGTCTGTGCAGAATGAGAAGGACTTTGTTGCTGTTAATTTTGAGAATGGAGATCCCCCAATTAGTAGTTTGATTGCCTCTCTCATGCTCGAGATTCGTAATAGATTTGAAATCTCAGAGCTGAATCTGAGAGAAATAAAGTCTGCCTGCGAAGTTTTGGAGAAAAAGATAGATGACCTAAGTGGAAGGACTCTAGCTTTAGAAACGGAAGTGAGTGATCTTAAGGCAACGGTGCAAGTAAACAGAAATGAGATAGAAAATCTGAAAGCAAGCGGGAGAGATCAGGACGATAGGGTGGAGAGGTTGGAGAATTTTCAAAGGAGGAACAACCTAAAAATCTTGAGACTTCCTGAGGGTAAGGAAGGTACTGATATTAAGAGTTTTGTGGTACAATTGTTTAAAAAGGAGCTTCAGCTGGAGGAATCGGAAGAGGAAATAGCTAGAGATATCCAAAGAATTCACAGAGATCCATTTAGGTTAAATGCAAATAGGTCTAAACCAAGGAGAATTCTAGTTAATTTCCTTTCGTACTCCTTAAAAGAAAAAATCCTGGCCAAGGCCCTGAAGAATAAATCGCTCGATCTAGACGGAGTAAAAATTGAAATAAGATCAGACCTCTCAATAGCAACATCTAACAGGCAATGGGAGTTGGTTAAGAGAATGGAGCCCTTGAGAAAGCTGGGGGCTTCGGTTCAACTAAAATTTCCAGCATTGCTAAAGGTGATGTTAAATAACAAAATGCATTCTTTCCGATTTGTGGAGGAGGTTGATAAATTTATAGAGGAGCTCCAATCGGAGGTTTAGTAAAAAGATCCTGCATAAATTGCTCTACTTTGTATATATTTGCATGTACTAGATTAGAATCCGTTTGCACACCTTGGGGTTCTCCCATATGGCTTATTGGCCATGGGAAGTTGGTTAGGGTTTTCCAAGGGTGGGGATGTAGTTTGGGGGAGCATAGGGTGGGGAGCATAAAGGGGGAAAAAAAAAAAATACCTCAAATGTCTTGCTTTACACCAAATCAGTCAGCAATGCTAGCCTCTGTTTTTCTTAATTCTTTCTTTTTTAAAAGGGATGTCTAGAAATAGGGCCAATGAGATAAAAATTTTAGCATGGAATGTAAATGGGCTTCGCGTAAAGAGTAGGAGAGATAGGATAATGTTGTATTTAAAAGAATGTCCAGCGCAAGTTATTATTCTGTTAGAGACACACCTTACAGAAGAAGAAAGCAGGGAGTTCTTTAAATCGCAGAGGTGGATTGCACATGCTGTCTACACGAAGCAGTTATTGGTTACGAAGGGGGTAGCTTTGTTGGTTAAGCGAGGGACAAATATTTTGGTAGAAAGAAGTGTCTCTAATATCGCAGGAAGGTGGTTGGTAGCAAAGGTAATTATTTTTGGTCAAAACTTTACATTGGTAGGGTATTACGGTCCGAATCAGGATGAAATAGGTTCATTAGATGAGCTGGCAAATGAGATTTTGGGTTTCCCAGATCAGATCATAATGGCAGGAGATTTTAATACTGTCTTAGATCATAAAATAGACAGATCCCAGCATAGTAGAGCGGCCTGTAACCCTAAAATGTCGTCTAGAGTTCGGATGTTGATGGCCCAGTGCGGTCTTTGTGATATATGGAGGTGCATGGCAGGGTCACAACCTGGTTTTACCTACTACAATAAAAAGTATAAACATAAATCTCGTATCGACTACTTTTTGATTGACAGGGTACTTAAAGATGTGGTGGTTGAAGTTAAACATATTGGTGTACACCTGTCGGACCATTCAGCCATTTTCCTTCATTTGAGGTTAGGAGAGAGGAGTGCAAGCTCTAGGTGGATGCTGGATCGCACTATTTTATTGGAAGAGGAGGTTATTGAGAGGTTAAGAGTCGAGACTGAAGAATTTTTTGAAAGTAATCTAGGTTCAGCCAAGATTGGGATCGTCTGGGATGCTTATAAAGCATATTTAAGGGGAAGACTGGGCACTCTAGCGGCAAATAAAAGGCGAGCTTACTATGGAAAAGTATCGGGACTAGAAGAACGGATTTCGAAGTTAGAGGGGGTTTTGAATAATCTAGGTGGGTTGGAGGAAGACGAGAGGGTGCTGGCTGATATCTCGAAGCTAAAGGCAGAGCTGTCAGGAGTTATTAGTGATCGTGTCAGAAAAAGGTGGGAGGCCAGCCAGTTGGCACATTTTGAATACGGCGAAGGTTGCAGTAAATTACTAGCATGGAAGGCAAAGAGTGATCGGGTTAGAAATCTTATAAAAGAGATTACTTGTGAAGATTCAGGGGAAGTGTTGAGTGATACCCAAGGGATTAGTTCGGCTTTTTTTAGTCATTTTGGGAGAGTATATAAAGAACATCTGATTATAAATGAGGAGGTTGTGTCACCTTGGCTAGAGTACTTAGAGCCTCTTTCTGATGAGGCAGTGGAAGCCCTAGATGATGAGATCACTTCGGAGGAACTTGAAGAGGTAATAAGGGGGAAGCATGGGAAGGCTCCAGGGCCGGATGGCCTCCCTCTTGAGGTTTATAAAGTTCTGGCTGGCACCATAATTCCTATCTTTAGACAACTTTTTAATACGATATTTCAGACAGACACTGCCTTTCCTGATTCTTGGAAGGAAGCTATTATAACCTTAATTCTAAAACCTGGGAAATCCCCCAAAAAGTGGACTCATATAGGCCCATTTCGCTGCTAAATGCAGATTATAAGGTGTTTGCAAAGGTTATGGCAGGAAGGTTGAATGGTTACATGTGTCGGATGGTGAATGAAGACCAAAAGGGGTTCATAAGAGGAAGGGCGTTGAAAGAGTTGACTCATTCATTGATTGGCTCTATAGATATGGCAACTGCCTATGACCTCCCCTGGCAGTGATAGCGCTAGACGCAGCTAAAGCGTTCGACCGAGTCAACTGGGCCTATCTGCAGAAGGTGGTTAAAAAGTTTAATCTAGGTCCTAACTTCCGTAGAGCTTTAAATAGTATTTACGCCGCTCCGGAAGCCAGAGTGTTAGTTAATGGGATTTTGACCTCTCCAGTAAAAATCGAGAGAGGTACTAGGCAAGGGTGTCCTCTCTCTCCGTTATTGTTTGATCTTTATATTGAGCCATTGGCTAGGAAAATTAGGAGTTGTGACAATATTTTGCCTTTTGAGTTTAATGGCTGGACAAAGAAGGTTGGGCTGTATGCTGATGACATTTTAATTTTTACAACGAACCTTGCAAATACCATGAAGGCCGTAATGAAATTAACAACCGAGTTTGGTAAAGTGTCAGGTTACGATATTAACAAGGACAAGACAGAAGTGATGAGTTGGAATATGGGGGAGACCGGGATTGCTGTTAAAAGAGAAATGAGATATCTGGGGGTAAGGATTACTCATAATATTGCCGACCTTACTAAGGTTAACTTTGACCGGGTTAGAAAAGAAATTTGTGCTAATATTCAGGGTTGGATGCATCTTCCGCTAACTCTGTTTGGCAGAGTGAATTAAGTAAAAATGATCTTGCTTCCGAAATTAACTTTTTTATTCGACTCTATCCCCTTATCGTTTAGAAAAGAGTGGTTAGTTAAGTTGCAGAGTGATATAAGTTCGTTTATTTGGGCATCAAAAGGGCCGCGAATCTCATGGCGCAAATTAAGAAGGAGGTTGCTGAAGGGTGGTTTAGCTCTTCCAGATTTTAGACTTTACTCATGGGCCTTTTCTCTAAAAAACGGTAGAATGCTATTGGATATCCCCTTAGATTCAGAAATAGGTAGGATGTTTAGAGTGATGCTTATTAAGGAGAAGGGAGCAGGAGTTGGCTTTATGTTTAAATTTGCAGATCCGAAATACTTTAAGAAGATTAGGTTGAAGATTCTGAGGGAGATGGCGGAAACATGGTTTAAAATCAGAAAGGTTTTAAATATACCATACTTTAGTCATTGGGTCCCAATCTGGGATGCCCCAGGTTCTCCAGAATGGACAAGAGACTCACTGGCTCTACCCCTGAAAGAAGCGGGCATTCTAAGATGGAAGCACTTGCTGTTGGAGGGTCAGCTGGTGTCGTGGAATTGGTGCGAACAGGCGGTGGGTCCAAGGCTTTCAAGGTTTAAATACCTTCAGGTCCAAAGTTGGTTTCAGACTATGGGGGAGAAGTTAGGAGAACCAAATGAGCTAGAGGAAAAACTTCTCTCTACTACAGCCGTTAAAAAAGAAATCGCTCTATGGTATTGGATGATCCTGGAGATGGAGGATGGTGTATTTACTCTGCCGGTGGATCTATGGGGAAGATGCTTGCCAGAGACCGAGCTGGAAGACCAATGGCAAGTATCTATGACTACACTTTATAAAACAGTTAAACCTGCATATCTCAGGAGGAATCATTTTTTTACTGTACATAGGGCATACTGGACTCCACGAAGGCTTTCTAAATTTGGGTCAGGAAGAACGGTGGTATGTCCAAAATGCAGCAGTCAGAGTGCTGATGACTTACATATGTTTTTCTACTGTCCGGAGTTACAGCTGTTCTGGGAGGCAGTAAGTAAATGTCTGGCTAGCGCCTTAAACCTGCAGATTAAGGTAAGCGCTGTTTCGGTTATTTTTGGAGTATTGGAATGCCAAAGTTTTGTTACTAAAGACAATGCAAAATTAGTTTTCTATGCTATGCTTTTAGCGCGTAGGGAGATATGTAAATTGTGGATATCTCCGACACCTCCAACTTTGGATGATTGGTTAAAATCTATGAGTTATACTGCTAATTTGGATATTTCGGATCAGGGGAAAAGAAGATATAAATTTTGGACTCCCTTTGTGTCTAGGGGAACTATATGTTAGAGGAAATGGTCCAATGATTAAGCCATTCTCTGCCTCTGCTGTGTATAGTTTTTCTGCGCGAGCAGAAGGATATGGGGAAGGGTCTATGTCGGACAGAAAGAGGAGCTCTTGTTAAATGGTAGCATGGTTGCTATCCCGGGAGCCTAGACCTTATTTTCCCTTGTCATAGCAAATGAGGTCAGACAACCCAAGGCTGGCATCGATAGAAAGACAAAGGGTGGAAGCAAGGCAAATGAGGACTAAAAAAAAAAACATATCACACACACCAGCACAACAAGATCTTCAAAGCGCAACACCTCAAAATACTTACCATCACAAAATACAAACATACACCCACCTTTCAAACCACACAAAGGAACAAACTCCAATGCCAAGCTTTCTCTCTTCCACCACACCTAACACAGATACAGCAACACAGCAACTCTCTTCTAATCGCCTCTCATCCATTGGACAATTTAGAACCTTACTACATGACCCACATGCTGCACCACCACCCCTGACTCATACACCTTCAGCCATAAACACACGCAAACAACATAAGCGACGTGCCACACCTCACAACTTTGCTTCCCCATGTCTACTGCACAACAATGTTACACCACAAAAACAACACAGCACACCAACTCACTCTCAAACACCATCTCCACCACATACACACGCAGACCCATCAAAATGCCTTCTTAGCATGCTGGATGAGGAACATGATACAGAACAGGTACACGATTGCTATCCTAATACAGCTAATACCAGCACTAAAAACACACCTGCTACAAACCCACACAATACTGATCACTCTTCTACAAAACATAGTCTCACTATCACCAAAGGCCATTCTCTAAACTGTCTACTAATAAATGTTCGATCCCTCTCTAAAAACAAACATCACATCTACGACCTTCTCACAGATGCAAAACCAGACATACTATTCATAACTGAATCATGGTTGGGAGATGATATGGCTCCAGTCCTGCATGAAGCCGTTCCTCTAGGCTATCAAACGATCACCCAAAATCGTATAGGCAAAAAAGGAGGTGGTCTAGCTGTTGTGTAAAGGCAAACATTACATATCACTAAACTTGATGACATCTCCATAAAGAATTGTGAGGCTCTTCTAACAAGATGCAATACTACACTGTCTTCATCCTGTAACTTCCTGCTCCTTTACAGACCTCCACCTAGCAAGGCGACATTCCCAGACGCACTTCTAGACACAGTTTCAAACCTGATAACAATATACTCCAACTTATGCATTCTGGGTGACCTCAACATTTGGTTTGACAAACCCAATATGACCCATCCAAAAACAATAATCACTGGCCTAGACGCACTGAACCTGCATCAGATTGTCCACAAACCCTCACACATCGCTGGACATATCCTAGATGTCATTTTTGCTAATACTGAACTAGTTACCTTTCAAACTATAACTCCAGTCACATGGTCAGACCACCACTTGCTTGCTTTCCAACATAAAACAACACTAAGGGACTCACCTAAAACTAGCTTACATCCATCCACCTAACGGCCGTGGAACAAACTCAATTTGGAACCCTTAGAAACACAACTAACATCAAGTACAAATATGGAAACAATAACTTCTGTTCAAAATCTATATGAGTGGCTACAGGAAGCTTTTGACATCCTGATACCACTCAAAACCACACAACAGCACAAAAGAAAAAAAGCGCCTTGGAGAAACATAGAAATATAAGACATAAAACAACAAATTAGAAAGCTGCAACGTACCTGGCTCAAAACAAACGCCAAACAAGACAAACTTCACCTACAAAAAATTAACAGATTATACAAGTCACCTATCAAAAAAGCTAAGAAAAGGTACTATTCAGACAGAATTCAAAATGCTAAATGTGCAAATAAAGAATTCTATGAAATACTCAATGAATTTCGCAAACCAAATTGCCTAGAAGGAACTCATCCTGCTACTCAAGATTTCACAGACAAACTGGCAAATCATTACACAGACAAAGCAGACATATTGGACTCGTACTTAAAACAGAAACAAAGCACCAGCACTAACCCCTGTACAAAACAACAATCCAAGAATACTCTAACCCAGCCTCTCCGTTCCTTCCAACACATCTCACACAATGAATTTATGGACCTGGTCAAAGCAAGCAGGCCTGCCGGCAGCCCTTCTCACCCCTGTCCACCACAAACTTTCAAGACAATTCTTTTAACAACTTCTGCTGCCACTGCAGTAAGAAGAATCATCAACGATTCCTTAACTACCGGAATATTTCCAGAAGAACTCAAAAAATCACACATACACCCTTTACTGAAGAAAACAAACTTGGACCCGCTGAACCCTGACAACTACAGACCCATTACAAATGGACCTTTCCTGGGCAAACTGATAGAAAGAGCAGCGTTCGCCCAGATGTCACAATTCATTGAAGAGAATGACATACTCTCTGACTTCCAAACAGGATTCCGTCCGGGAAGAGGCACTGAATCTGCCCTCCTTGCCATCTGGGATGACCTGAAGAATACAGTTTACCGCAGCGGGGTTGCTGCGCTACTCCTCTTGGACCTCTCGGCTGCCTTTGACACGGTTGACCATGACACTCTGAAACAAAGACTCTATGAAGCCGGCATAGAGGGAACTGCTCTAGACTGGATCGCGTCCTACCTTCAAAACAGAACTAATGTCATCCATACCCCACCTTTCTCATCCAAACCATACTCCACAAAAGCAGGGGTCCCTCAAGGTTCTATCATCTCGCCCATGCTTTTCAACATCTACATGAAGTCATTACCGGTACTGATCAATCAATTTCACCTCACGTGCTATAACTATGCAGATGACACGCAAATACTTTTTCAACTGGAATGCCCCAAAGACATTGAAAAATCCCCAATTTTCAGTTGTCTCAGGGCTGTGGATCAGTGGATGACTTGGAGCCATCTCAAATTGAATGCTTCAAAAACAGAAATACTCACGTGTGGCGATTGGAAACATTACGACCCGCTTGCCGCCTGGCCAGATGAACTGGGATCACCACCTAAAGTATCGAAGGAAGTAAGAAACCTCGGAATGACCATGGACTCCAAGCTATCGATGAATGCCCAAGTGGACAAACTAGCAAGATCAAGCTTTGTCACTATAAAAACGCTGCAACGAATTTTCCCTCATTTGGGATTTTCACACAAGGTCCAAGCTACCATCTCCCTTGTTCTGTCCAAACTCAATTACGCCAATAGCCTCTACCACGGATCACCTTTAACGACCATGAAAAGACTACAAAGGATTCAGAACTCGGCTGCCAGACTACTCTTACATATCAAACAGCGAGACCACATTTCACCTGCCTTGAAAGACCTGCATTGGTTACCGCTTGCCAGAAGATCCACGTTCAAGCTACTTTGTATCACCCACAAAGCAATACATGGAATGGGACCGCTCTTCATCAGGAATAAAATCACCAAACACATTCAACAAAGGAACCTACGCTCTAAAGGGGCATCTCGCCTCAAAATCCCAAGATACAAGAAAAAAACCATGGGTGGCACATCCTTCTCTGTTCAAGCAGCCAAACTATGGAACTCTTTACCCCCCAACATAAGATCCACCGACAACCACCTTATCTTCAGAAAACTACTCAAGAATTGGCTCTTCCCCACATAAGCACCATACGCAAACAGAAATTTACAGCATATTCCTCTGTATAGAAGCATTTATTTTCACTATAGATATGTACCTATCTTTGTGTATTGCTTTGTATAAACATGTAGAATAAATATGTTGTTGTAAGTAAATAAATAAATAAATAAAAATCATCTTTGGTCTACATGTAGTTACTTCCATTGTGCATCTATGTACCTTCCATGTACTTGGATCTGTGTGTCTGTTATTTTTCTCCTGAAAAACATATCCAATGCACTACCCTATTTCTCATCCTGTACCTCTATCAATATCTTTAATCTATATATACTTACCTCCTTTATGCATCTATATACTTTCAATGTACTTATGGATCTATATATTTATCACTTTCTTCTAATTTAGCATTTCAAATGCACTACCCTATTTTCTCAGCCTATACTTCTCTCAATATATCCTCTGGCCCAACCTTCTGACCCATCTCAAACTTCTTTCTACTACTCTTTCCAATGCACTACCCTATACATCTATCAATATATCCTCTACATCCACTCTCTCATTTATCCCAAACCCCATACCACTACTATGATCCCCAAAATAACCCTTTCTAGACTCTCTCCTACTCTACCCCTCCTTGCATCATCTGACACCTCTTTTTACTATACCGATCCCCCAAAACAAACCTTTCTAAACTCTTCCTCTGACTCTTCCCCTCAAAAACCCCTTTTTACTCATCCAAAAGCCTCCTCCTACTGCTATGACCTCAAAAAAAAAAAAAAGAGGAAAAAAAATCTCACTCTTCTGTCCTTCCACTATCCTTTTCAATCAAAATAACAGACTAACATGTTCACTTCTCAAATTCCATATTCCACTATACTAATTCACCACTAATCCTTTATGGGTTCCAGAGTAGCGTGCTACTCGCCAATAAAGCGTTTCAACACCCCATCAGGGTTACCAGCGCTATATAAATGCAAACCTTTTTCCCTTTTCTACCCCTCCCCAACCCTTCTCAATCCAAATAACTGACTAACTTATCCACCACTCAAATTACTTTCATGTTTCACCATACTAATTCAACAGTAATCCTTATGGGTTCCAGAGTAGCGTGCTACTCGCCAACAAAGGGCTTCAAAACCCCATCAAGGGGTAGCAAGCGCTATATAAATACAAACCTCTTTCCCTCTTCTATCCCGCAACCTACCCTTCTCTATCCAAATAACTGAATAACATATCCACCACTAAAATTACTTCATACTTCACTATACTAATTTTCAACACTAATCCTTTATGGGTTCCAGAGTAGCATCCTGCTCGCCAGAAAAGCGCTTCAACACCCATCAGGGGTAACGGGTGCTACATGAATGCAAACCTTTCTTCCCTTTTATCCCTCCGCTACCCTTCTCACTCCAAATAACTGACTAATATCCACCACTCAAATTACTTTCATATTTCACCATACTAATTCAGCACTAATCCTTTATGGGTTTCCGGAGTAGCGTGCTTCAACACCCCATCAGGGGTAACAAGCGCTATATAAATACAAACCTTTTTTTTTCCTCTTCTATCCTTCTGCTATCCTTTCGAATCCAAATAACTGACTAACCTATCCACTACTTAAAATTTACTTGCATGTTTCACTATACTAATTCAACACTAATCTTCTATGGGTCCCGGAGTAGCTCTCGCCGAAAAAGCGCTTCGACGCCTCGTCAGGGGTAGTAAGCGCTATATAAATGCAATTACAATACAATACAATACAATATCAAAACGTCCTGCAGGGCCAAACGGAAGAAATGCCCTTCCCATCAGACCTGGCTGTCAAGGCAGTAGTGCTTCGTGAACATGTGCATTGATGACCACGTTGTGTCCTGACAGACACCAAGAACAGGCACTCCATTTGTCAATGCAGTGGTAGCAGCCTTGGCCTGGTGGAATGGGCCATCAATCCTTCTGGAGGCTACTTCTTGGCCAATGCGCAGCAGACCTTAATGCAGAGGACTATCCTCCCTAAAAAAGTGCTTCTCTGAACTGAATTCTATGTCCGGACCGGAGGCTTCGGATTATGCTTTACTTTCTTCACTTCAATTGATAGCAGCCATTTTAAAGCAACTTAACAAAACCACATTTCCCAGCAGCCCCGGGAAATTGGTGAGAAAAACAAACAAGGGACAAACATATCCCCAAGTCCAACGTCCAATTATAGCGCTGGATCCACCATATAGTCCCTCTTCAGGCTCCTGCCCATCCTCTTTCTTTGCTGCTCGCAGCCGTCAGATGAGTGTTTTACCTTTTTTTCCCTCACTGTTCTGTCAGATTGTTTATATTGGATTGTAGATAGCAGTCGCAGAGCCGCGTTACGGTCTCTCGCGACTGCGAGGTGTATTTGCCTGCCTTTTGCCTTTGTTTGGTTTTTCACCTGCTGTAATTGTTGCCGTTAGTGCTGTTTGATGGTTTTCGTCGGTCGCGGGACCGGGTTACGGTCCTACACGACTTTTTCAGGGTTTGAGTGGGGGCAAAGGCTGGCCCATAGTTTTGCGAAGGCGCATTTACCTGCAGTGTGTTGACTCGCGGGTCCGCTTGTCAGCCCTACGCGACGTCAGTCTTCCTGTCCCTGCGGAGGAGTGCGGTCTGGACCTCCGACCGCTAGGGGCGCTGTGGGGAACGCGTTTCTCGTTCTTTCTCGCTGGTAACGGCGCGCGGAATTGGATTCCTGTCAGTTTCCAAATCCGCCCGCCGTTGCCTGTGCCTCCGCCAACCCCTGGAGAGTTACGCCCTCATACAAGAGGGTCGGTACGGCTTAATAGCCTGCAAATTGGCTGATGCTCAGAGGGAAAGCTCGGAGTAGGTGTGTGTGAGTCTGACGCCCACAGGGTATATTTCTGGGCACTGTGTGACAGGCTCTAAGACTGGCCTGCAGGGACACGCTCCCAGGGGGGTTGTTTGGGCCTGTCAAGGAGCATTTGTAGGGTTTTTTTTTTTATAAAGCTCCTTCAAGCAGGGTTGTGTCCCGGGGGAGCTGACCTCCTCTATTAATTGGGGCTGTGCCCTTGTGAAATGTAGCTGGTCCCCAGCATTTAAAAGGCAGACATCAAGACTGCGGAGGTAGCAAACTGGTACAAAAAGTATAGTGGTCCGGTTGGCAGAGTCCAGGGGCCTGTTGTCCAACTTTGGTACTCCTAAGCATGTTAGAACAGGCCGACATGCATTGGGACGAGGATCCCCTAGCCCAGCTTCCTTGGGACGACGAATTTTACGACGCAGTTGATGTGTCGATTTACAAAGCAGTTGAGGACGTCATGGCACCCATGGAGGAACGTTTAGCGCAAAAAATCGTGTGCAAGTGTGCTAGGTGGGCCCCGCCTGCTTCGGATGCCCCTGGCAACTCACAGGGTGCGCAAGGGGGAGATCCAGCTCCAGCCAAGCATCCCAAGGTGGACGGGGTGGATCAAGACGCTTTTGAGCGCTTGAGAGAAGCGTTCCTGGCTCAGAACCAGTCCTGGGCGAGCTCCGTAGACCCCACCCCTCCCCCCACTTTGCCTACCCCCATCAGTCCGTCGCAGGGGCTTGGGGATGATACCCAAGGGGACACTGATGAAGAGCCCGGGCCATCCAGACCATGGCGCCCGTCGGCGAACCCTGGGCCTTCTGAGCCTCAAGGGATAGGGGGCAACTCAGACATGTTGGACCCCGAGTTGATTATTCACCCCAGGTCTTCTGAGTGGACACCCTCTGCGAAGGTGGCCGGCTACGTGGCTAGTCGGATTCGAACTCCAATGGGGAAAGAAGCCCGTAGCCGCCTCCGGTCGGAATGTCCGCAGCCCTCCCTAGATGGGAAAGTTGCCCAAACCCCAGAACTGAACCCTAGAATGGCTAAATTTTTGGCCAAGTTCATTAAAGACCCCAAGAAAGAAATAGACAGGTCCTGGAGGGCGTGCCAGGACAAACTTCTGGATGCCTTTGGCCCGCTCACCATGATCCTGGACATGACCGAAGATGCCAAGGTCTCAGGTGCCCTTATATCCCCAGAAGCGCTTTCAGGTTGGGCGCAACGGGCGGTAGTGTTCTTAGGGCACGCCAATTGTGTGCTCTCGACGGAGCAGCGGAGATCCTTCCTCATCAAGGTGGATTCAAAGCTGGGGGATCTAGCCGGCTCCGAGGCGGGGGCAGTGGCCCAGGGAGGTTTGTTCGGCGAGCCTTTTATTAAGGAGTTCGGCAAGTTTGTGAACACGTTCACGTCGCTTGGTAAGGCTTAGTCCTCGATCAAGAAAGTGTTCTCTTCCCGGGTTTTCCGTGGGGCCGGTCGAGGCAGGGGCCGCTCGACTGGCCAGGCCCTCCAGAATTCCAGGGGGCAAGGCTCCAGGCAAGGGCAATATCAAAATCAGGCCCGGTATAATAACTTCTATCCCTCCCATGGACGAAGGTCCAGAGGTCGAGGTTTCAGGGGTGGTGACAACGCCTCTAACACCGGTAAGTGTTTCTACCGCTTCTCTGGTGCGAGTGGGCGGCCAACTGGCCAAATTTGCACGTGTGGGAAACAGTCACGAACGATGATTGGGTGTTGCAAACGGTGCAAGGGTTTCAAATAGAATTTTGCGGCAACCCCAGTCAAGCAGTTCAGCCCAGACCTATCCAGTTCTCCCGCCAAGAGGCGGAGTTGATCGATGCGGAAGTGTCCGCCCTTTTAGAAAAAGGGGCTGTCTGTCGCACCTCGTTGCACCCAAAAGGTTTTATAAGCAACATGTTCTTAGTGGACAAGAAGGATGGGGGGCAACGACCGGTCTTAAATCTGCGCGAATTCAACAAAGGCCTCGTATACCGCCATTTCAAAATGGAGGGAATTTACCTCTTAAGGGACGTTTTGCGCCCGGCGGATTGGATAGTCCGTTTGGATTTAAAAGATGCCTACTTGGCAATCCCTGTTTTTCCACCACCCAGGAAATTCCTTCAGCTTCTCTGGCGCCAACGAGTGTACCAATTCACCACTCTACCTTTCGGGCTCTCCTCCGCTCCTTGGTGCTT
The DNA here is from genome assembly GCA_963921515.1 of Calotriton arnoldi. Taxonomy (NCBI): domain Eukaryota; kingdom Metazoa; phylum Chordata; class Amphibia; order Caudata; family Salamandridae; genus Calotriton; species Calotriton arnoldi. The sequence continues at coordinate 725,890 of CAWUFW010003752.1, read as the reverse complement.
CACGAAGGTGCTGCGGCCAGTCATGGAGTACATCCGAACGCGGGGAACTTGTCTCATTGTGTACTTAAGACGACATGCTTCTGTTGGCACAAGATCCACAAGTGCTACGGGATCAGTTACAACAATCAGTCAATCTCCTGGAAAGTCTGGGTTTCGTGATAAATACCAAAAAATCACTGTTGGTCTCAACTCAGAAGGTCACCTTCATGGGTTTCATGATAGATTCTATTGAGGCAACTCTCAGCCTTCCTTCCCAGAAGATGTCTGTTGGACTTGGCCCTTTTTGCAGGGTCATCCCTGAACTTTTTGCCTTCCTCCTACCCTTTTCTCTGACATGGTGTTGGTGGTTTTAGGACTCTGGGCACTTTAGCACTGCTGTCCAGTGTAAAGTGCGTGTGCTCTCTGTGGTAAACATGGTAAGATTGGTCTACACCTGTTTGGCATATTTAATTTACCTGTCAGTCCCTTGTAAAGTGGTATCTCTGATACCCAGGGCCAGTAAATTAAATGCTACTGGTGGGCTTGCAGCGCTGATTGCGCCACCCACCAGAGTAGCCTTTCAATCCTATCTCAGGCCTCTGCCATTGCAGGGCCTGTGCGCGCAGTATTACTGCAAATGTGACGTGACACCTAAAGTGGGTGCCATGTCTGTGACCCCCCTTTTACTACATGTCAGTCACCCCTAAGGTAGGTCCTAGCTAGCCCTATGGGCAGGGTGCATTGTAGGTAAAAGGTAGGACATGTACCTTAAGTGTGTTGCATGTCCTGGTAGTGACAAACAGCCATTTTGGTTTCTCGCTGCTGTGAGGCTGCCCTCCCATAGGAATGCATTGGGGATTCCCTGAAAAGTGTTTCAGTGGTAATTCCTGATATGAGAGGAGCAGCGTGGTCAAGTTTGGTATGTTTGGAATAGTAATAATAAATGCTGTGCAATGGTGTGCGCAGATTTATTATCACTATTTTAGAAATGCCACTTTTAGAAGTTGGCATTTCTGTGTGCTATGTGTCTGCCTGCCTTATGTGGATTGCATGTCTGGCTTTGGAGTGACAGGGGCTGGTGAGGTGTGTGTGTGGCTCCAGGGAGGGCAGGGTGAGTCAGCGCTAGGCTGAATGGGAGACCTGCATTTGGAGTAGTGGGAGGAGTAGTCCCCTGACCCTGAATAGGTCTGTGCCTGCCTGGGTGAATGCTGGCTCCGCCCCCCTGTGGTGGTCTGATGACCGAGCCCCCACCTGACAATGGGAAAGAAGAGCCCTGTAAAAAGAGTACACCAAAAAACCCCAGAACCAGTTCAGGCTGGTTCCCCCAAGCCCTGTGCCAAGGGCAAACAAAGGCAAATGTCCTATAAATATTGGGGCTGTGACCCCATGAAGGTGTGCTGCTTTGGGGTGCCTGGATGTACTTGCTGGGCCCCAGGAGGAACCGCCACGAGGGACTGCCCCTCTGCTGGAGGGCCCTGTGCGCTGGCCTGCCTGGGCCCAGCTCTGCCCCTTTGGGACCTTAGGAGGGTAACCTGCATCAAGCGCAGGGTGAGCGCCTCACTTTTCTGGCCCTTTGAGTCCTAGTCGTGGGCTCTAGCTGGTGGGCGCAGGACGAGCGCTGCTGTGCCCGGGTGCCAGGAGCACTGGTGTCCTAAAAGCGCGGTGCTGTGAGGTCTTTCGGGGGAATCCCGGCGTAGGGACTCCCCCGTGCTGCTGGGACGTCGAGCGGGAGCCGACCCCGCATATTGTGCCAGGGGTGAAGCAGGAGCCCACCCTGCATTTTTGTGCTTCCAGAAAGGGAGCGGGAGCCCACCCCGCATTTTTGTGTGCCCAGGGGCCGCTGCACCTCGAGCAGCGACCCGGAAGCCAGGCAAGCTGTCTGGTTGGGGGCGTGGCCGGCCATCAGGAAGCAAGTCGCCGGTAGCGTGGCCGAGCGTGATGGGAGGAAGGCGGGGCCCCAGTGTGCTGGTGGGAGCCCCGCGTGTGCCCAGAAGGAGCCGGAGCCTGGCGGGCTCCATTGCTGCCTCCGTGTGTGCCAAATAGGTAAAGAGGGCGTAACCCCGGTGGGTGACTACAGGTCACCGATTGCAGCGGATGGCTGCTCCCGACCTGCAACAGCCTACAAACAAGCAGTGAGTGAGGCTCGTTGGGCACTCTGTTGGTGCCGCCCAACTCCGCGATCAAAAGAGAGGGGTCCCGGTGAATGGGGATCTACCGAGGCACATTGTCGGTGCCTGGAGCCGGCAACGATCTGTCGCGGTGAGTGGGGACGGCGCGTGGAGCAGTGTTGGCGCTCCCTGAGGCACTGGTAGTGCCAGTGCTGATTTCTCTTTGGGCGCAGTATGGTGCCGGGAGCGGCACCGGGAGGGTCCCAGTAAAGGGGACTCTTCATGCACAGTTGGTGCCAGTGTTCATTTTCTTACAGCTGCACCGCAGTTGCGGGCAGCTGCAACGTGGGGGCAATTCTGTGTGTAGAGCTCCAGAGTAGGGCTCTCCAGGCGCAGTGGCGCCAGAGCCAATTTCCACGGCTGCACCGCGCAGGCAGCTACAACGTGGGGCATTGTTTTTCCTAACGAGGAAGGCGTGAGGTGCACTCCCCAGCCCCAGTGCATGACGCACATCTTTACTGCTGCTTTGGCAGCCAGAGGGCTACTTGGGAGGCTCTACAATTGCGAGCCCTGACTGTTGGGACAAAGGGGGCATTGGGCCCCCTGTGAAAGGCCAGTTGGCCAGGGGCCAGTGTTGGTAGGGCGCAAGGCCCTAATGTTATGCCTACGGTGATGATGCCTAATGTGGTTATGTTAGGATGTTTATGCATAGGGTGTTCATGCCTACCGATATTGCATAATGTGTTTATGCTATGAGGTTTATACATAATGTGGTTATGCCTAATATGGTTGTTGCATAATGTGTTTTATGCCAAAGTGATGCAGACATAATGTGTTTATGTTGCAGGTAATACTGCTAAGTACAGTATGGTACCACTGGTTACTGGTTGTGTTTTATATGTGCTACTAGTGCTTTCTAAAGGTTCTGACAGTGGCCCGATTGGCCCTGTCCTGTATATAATCCCCTGTAAATTATTGCCTGGTGGCAGTTGGCACAGTGTATATTTTGTGATTATGATTCTAATGTGTTTATGATAATACAAAGGCTATTTTTGATATAACCTTGTGTGGAGTATCTTTTGTAGTGCGCCTAGTGTGTTGCTGCTGTGTGTGTGTGTGTTGCGCAAACGCTTTACACATGCCTCTGGGATAAGCCTGACTGCTCTTGCCAAGCTACCAAGGGGGTGAGCAGGGGTTATCTTCAGTGTGTAACTCCCTTGCCCTGACTAGAGTGGTGGTTTCTGCCTGGCTTAGGCGGTTGCCCTAGCCAACCAGAAATCCCATTTCTAACATTGGTTGTCAGCGGTGAGGATAGGACTTGCGTTTGCGCAGTACGACAGCGACAACTGGTTGCACTACAAACTCTGCATTTAGATAATCACAGGTTTGGGGATTATTTTTCCTGATTTTGTTTTCTCCTCAAAAGTGTCATTTTTAAATTGTGTTTTCTGCTCTTTTAAACGTTTGGTGGCAGAAGGGAGAAAATGACAGGGCAGGGGACGCCAGTAGGTAGGGAGGATCCCATAGAGAGGGAGTCTTGTGCTGGGTCCAGTGCCAGGGGCAGTGCCCCATCCCTTTTCCTGTCCCCAGAGGAGTGGGTGGATAGGAGGGAAGAAAGGGAGCATCAGCTGGCGTTGGAAAGGCTCAGGTTGGAGCTAGCGCAGCTGGGTGTGGAGGAGAAAAAGCTAGAGACTGAGAGGGTCTTAGCTCAGGAGAGGATGGCGGAGGCAGAGAGGGCCTTCGCCAGGGAAAAGCTAGCTTTTGAGGGTGTGTCCCCTGAGTCTAGTTTTAGCTGTCTGGATTCACCAGTGAGGGTGGGGTCCAGTGGTGGCAGCAATATGGAGTCCAGTGCAGGAAGTCCCACTCCCAGATCCCAGAGCGTGGTACCTAGTTCCCAGGAAGAGGGTGTCACACCTGAAGGGTATAGGTTGAGGTTCAGGGGCAGTAGGAAACTGTCTCACCAGTCTTGGGGGGAGTTTGTGGATGAATGTTATGATGCACTGAAAGGTTGGGTGATGGGCAGCACGGCAAATGATTTTGAAGGGCTGTTCAATCTGGTTGTCAGAGAGCACATGTTCAGTAATTGTTTTCCGGGGTTACGCCAACACCTGTTGGAGTGTGAGTTCTCTGATCCCAGGGAGCTTGCACGGGAGGCAGACCTCTGGCTGTGTGACAGAGGGTCTGAAGAGGCATTGGGAGTGATCCTAAAAGGAGTGGCTCAGGTATCTTCCGGTCCTGTGTGGTGGGAGAGGTTCAGAGTAGCCCAGCTAGGTCCCGGTGTAGTGGGAGGGGTGTAGGAGCTCACGTCCTGTCTCAGTGGAGAAGGAGTGAGTGTGGGCTGTGTCCCAAGGTGCCCGAAACCCAGTCTCAGGGCCTGGAGGGTTCCCTAAGGGAACGCCAGGTCGGGGGCCTAGGCTGTACTAGTAGGCCATTTGAGGGGGATCTCCTAGTGTCAGGAGAACCTGGAGCGTCTGTAAACGGAGCTCCAGTGGTTCTGGTGTCTGGCAGTGCCGCTCCTAAGTGGAGGGTGCAGAAGTCCAGATTGAGGGGTGAGAGGGAGATGTGTTCCCCAGTGGGAGAACCAGTGGGTCAGGGGCCAGCCAGAAGGGCTGAGCCTCCTAGGAGTGACCATGGTGACACCACTTCTGTCCTGGGGGATCTTCGCGCACTGTCAGATGGACAGGGGTCGGGAGATCTGCGCCAGGCAGACTGTCACACAACACGTGAGTCATGTGTTACCCTCTGGGGGATACTGTGTGCGTCCCCAGAAGTCCTGGCGTGCCAGGCAAGTGCTCAGCCGCGGGGTTTAGACCCTAGGTTGGGAGGCCAGGTTCAGGTTCTGCCTGACCTGGAGGGAAGGACATCTGTAAGCTGTGTCCTGACCGGTTTGTCTTCCAGGGGTACCACTCCAGGTGGGAGGGTGCAGAACTCTGGAAGGGGTTGCAGAGGGAGGGATCCCTCGCCTCTGACCCCGGTGCAACCTGAGGGTTTAGACCCTAGGTTGGGAGACCAGTTGCTGGAGAGAGGTGCTGAACTGGTGGGAGAGTTGTGTTCTGAGGGTGCCTCTCCAAGGAGGAGAGTGCGGAACCCCAGAAGGAGAGGTAGGGGGGAGGAGAGCCTCGCCCGTGACCTCTGGTCAGCCTGAGGGTGCGGACCCTAGGTTGGAGGATCAGTGGCAGTTTAGAACTGCACTGATGAGGGGAAGAGTGGAGAATGGTTACTATGTGCCAGGGGTTACTGCCCCCCACTCTGTGAGATGTCAAGGACCAGAGACAGCTGGATGGCCTAGGGCCTGATCCTGGCCGCGGACAACTAGGGAGTACCAGTGGGGTAGCTTAGTTGGTCCTGGGAGCTTTGACAGAGGGAACCACATGGGTTCAGAATGGCGTAGAACTGGAGTGTGCCCCTGCAGTTGCGGGCCCGCGCCCGTGTTCTATCGCCCAAGGCAGGGAAGCCCATCAAGGTGGTGATTGGCCTGCCCTGCGTTTTGGCTGGAAGGGGGTTGTGTTGGACTTGGCCCTTTTTGCAGGGTCATCCCTGAACTTTTTTTATCAAACATATTTTTATTAAAAGGTTTTTCAAACATATTGCTAAGATCAACCATCATAACGCTCATCGCAGTGAGCGGCCAATAAAACATACAGAAGAGGGACCTGCATAGCAACACTGAACCTGGCTCATGGCCGGTCCCTGTCTCATAGGAAAGGCAAATAATCAGTGGTTACAGTTTCTGATGTTGTCGGGATTCGGGCCAGACCCCCGCGTCCAGTATGTTAGCTAGAACAAATGTAGCTGAGCAGGCAAAATTCTCTAGGGATGGTCTTCTATCGGGTCCCCCCAACGGGAAGGAGTATTCATAATTGAAAGAAATCCTCGAGAATACAGTACTCAAGGAAAAAGAAAAAAGAAAAAGAGAGAACTGTTAACAAAACCCCCCATCCCCCCTCCCACACGGTGGCGGCGATGCAATCGTACTGGGGCGTATACCTATGATAGTGTAAATTAGATCAGAATTGGAAGAGATGTAGTGCTCTAACTGACGAAGGACAAACAGCTGAGGGCAGCCCCCGGGATAGGAAGGACACTAGTGGACCCCATTTGAATTCAAAATTCTTATAATTATCTCGGAAAACATCGGACATTCTTTCGAGGCTCAGTAATTTCCACAGTCGGGAGTACCATAGGGAAATCGCCGGTGCAGCTTTCTGTTTCCAAGCGGCTGCTATGGTCACTTTAGCCGCGCCTATGCATAACCACATGATGGCTTTATCCGCTCGGGTCTGGTGTTCCAGTGTTGGGTCGCGGAGCCGCAGGAGGACCTCCGCCTTGGAAGTTGGGATTGGGTAGCCCAGGAGATCTTTAATGTGTGCCAATATTTCTTCCCAAAAAGGGCGAATAGTAGGGCAGTCCCACCAAATGTGCTGAAAATCGCCTAGGAGCCCGCAACCCCGCCAGCATTTATCAGAGGCAGTGGGGAAAATCTGTCTGGAGGGGTGAAGGTACCAGTCCATCATAGTCTTAAGGTGCGCTTCTCGGAGCTCCATAGAGTGATTGAGCCTAGTGATATCCGCCCACAGACTTGACCATTCCCCCTCTGAGATATTGCGCTGAAGTATGCCCTCCCACATACCCATGTATCGTGGTCTGGAGGAGAGGGCCGTGGTGAGCAGGAAGTTATAAATAAATGAGATGACTCCGCTCATAGTGGTAGTTTTGGAGAGGAAGGACTCGAATCTTGTGGGCGGACGGGTAGCTGCCTCCCGGACTTGTGGTGTAAGAACCCAATGAAGCAGCTGAGTGTAATGGCATCGTTCCGTGGTGACTAGGCCGTAATCCCGTTTGCAGTGATCAAAGGTGAGGGGGTCAGCATTGTGAAAGAGATGTGTAAGCGCCAGGCATCCCCCCTCCCTCCAAGCATCAAAGGGACCCTCCTGCTGGGCAGGTGGAAAGGCTGGGTTGAAATGTATCGGTGTGAATGGGGAGGGAAACGTTGTCCATCGGTCGTCCCCAGCTAGTGAGTCCCACACCTTCAGGGTGGTACGTGTAGGGGTGCTAATGTATACATTCTGAGGCCGATCCTTCCTGGGACGCCACGCCAAATCCCAAATAGTTCTCCCCGCCACGCTGCGATCCATGGGCAACCAATGTTTTTCGGACTCCCCTTTGGACCATTCCGTCAGGACTCTGAGCTGCGCTGCCTTATAGTAAAGTGCAATGTCAGGGAGCTCCACCCCCCGCCCGTGGGCGACGCAGTATTGTGAAGGAGAAACGGGCTCGCCCCCCCTGCCAAACAAAGCGGAGAAGCATGGACTTAACTTTACAGAAGAAATCTCTGCCTAATTCTATGGGCAGCGCTTGAAAGAGGTATAGGAGCTTAGGTAGTAGTGTCATTTTAACCCCGTGTATACGGCCAAGCCAGGACAGAAAGAGAGGCTTCCATCTCGCTAGTTCTGTTTGAATGCGATTGAGAATGGGGGGAAAGTTGGCGCCAAAAAGCCCCGCCACCCGCGGCGTAAGTTGAACCCCTAAGTATTGTATCGAGGAATCGGTCCATTGGAGCGAGGTGGAAGACTGCAACGCGCAAACTTCCGTGTTAGGGAGAGTGAGATTAAGTATGTATGATTTGCTGAGATTTACCTTAAAGCCTGCTACCGACTCGAATCTCTCCAATTCGGATTGCAGGGGAGGAAGGGACCCCGCCGGATCAGAGAGTGACAAGAGGACGTCATCAGCGAAGAGGGAAATTTTATGTGAGTCTCCACTGAAGGGAATTCCCTGAATAGCTGGGTTGGCCCTAATGGTCATTGCCAAGGGCTCGATGCTTAGGGCGAAGAGAAGGGGCGAAAGGGGGCACCCCTGGCGCGTACCCCTAGTGTGGGGAAAGGGAGCCGATTGTATACCATTCACCTGGACTCTGGATCGTGGCTGAACATAATTGGCCCGGATCATATTAATGAATTTAGCCGTGAACCCAAAGCTGGAAAGAGTGTTAAATAAAAATGCCCAATCGACCCTGTTGAAGGCCTTCTCGGCGTCCAGTCCCACCAGAACTGCGAGGATACGACGTCTGTTGGCCTTCTCTATCAGGTGAACTATACGCCGGGTGTTGTCATGCGTTTGCCGGCTCTTGATAAACCCCGATTAATCTGGGTGTATAATCTCAGGCATGAGGTCATTAAGTCTTTTGGCAAGGATGGAGGAGTATAGCTTGGCATCTAAATTTAGTAAAGCAATAGGGCGATATGAAGCGCACATTTGGGGATCCTTCCCAGGCTTGGGTATCACCGAGACTACAGCCTCAGACATCGATCCGGTGTTCTCCCCCTCCTCCGCCATTTTGTTAAACAGACGTGTGAGGTGTGGAATAACATCTGGGGCGAAAGTTTTATAAAATTGGGCAGTGTAACCATCAGGACCCGGGGCCTTATGGGGCTTGAGAGCTTTTATAGCTGCAGTCACCTCCTCAGTTGTTATGGGAGCTGCAAGCGTGTCATTCCATTCTGGGGTGACCTGTGGAAAGTGCAGTGTCTGTAGGTATTCGCGCTGAGCGGTCGAATCTAAGTGGTCTGCGGTATAGAGCTTCCTGTAAAAGGCCCCAAAAGTCCTGGCTTTTTCCTCGTCTTTATACGTGATCCCCCCCGTGTCCCCCTGAATCCCTCCTATGTACTCCCGTTCCCTTTTCTCTTTTAGTTGTCTGGCCAGGTGTTTGCCGACCTTGTTACCCTGTGAGTAGGATAGATGTCTTAATTTAAGAAGAGTAAATTCCGCCCTGTTATTGTATATAGCCCGGAGCTTACCCCTCAGAGCAGTTAAATTGCGCAGTTTCTCTAGTAGGGTTTGCTTTATGTGTAAGTTCGACCTTAGCTACCTGTTGCTCAAGGGCCTCCCTTTCCGCGGTCCTTTGTGTATTCAGCGCTGAGTTAAGGGCTATACACTTCCCTCTAAAGACGGCCTTAAACGTGCCCCAGGTGGTATACTCCGACGTGTCTTCCGGTTTGTTAATGGTGAAAAATTCAGAGATAGTGTCCCTCAGCGTCGTACAAAATACTTTGTCGCGCGTGAGAGCAGCAGGGAAATACCATCTGGGAGTGGTCGAGGCATTGCTACTCCAGGCTAAGCATATCGACAACAGACCGTGGTCTGACACTGAAAGGGGAAATATCTTGGCGTCTTGGAGCGCCCCCACCAAAGACTGACTGATGAATATATAATCAAGTCTGGAGTACGTACGATGCACATGTGAGTAAAAAGTGTAGTCGCGTGAATGGGGGTGATGAGTGCGCCAGGCGTCTAGGAGTCCCAGGTCTTGGATGCATCGCTTAGCGTCAGAGGAAAATGAGCCCATGTCAGAGCGCTGAGGGTGAGTGCTATCTAAATCTTTCTGCCAGGTCAAATTGAAGTCGCCCATGAGCAATGTTGGGCCCTCTGCAAAATCTTGGAGTTTCCCAGCTAGAGTGTGTAGGAAGGCCGTTTGTCCCGTGTTAGGTGCGTATACAGCCACAAGAGTGCACAATTTACCCATTAGGCGTCCCTTGACCATAACTATACGGCCATCCTTATCGGACCACACGTCCAACGGCTGGAATTTCATGGAGGAGTGGAAGAGAAGTGCTACCCCTCTGTGTTTTGTAGCTGCAGAGGATCTATATATCAGTGGATAGTGCTTGTGCCGGAAGCGAGTGTCCTCAGATCTAGCAAGGTGTGTCTCCTGTATGGCCACTATATCGAGATGATGATCTATGATGTATTTCCACACCTTCTGGCGTTTCTGGGGCGAGTTAAACCCCTTGACATTCCATGATCCAATGGAGATCGTCATCGTATCAGGAAGTTAAGGCAGTGCCCTCCCTCTAGCGCTAGCGGTCTTAGGATGCCATAGTGCCCTGACCTTCTCCCGCAGTGAGCACCCCGTGGTTGGATGATACCTGGTGAGTCTTAATGAGAGGTGGACCTTCATAAGAGAACCCCGTACGGCCGCCACCGTTTCCCTCACCCCCCCCCCTCAAACCCCAGAAAAACAACATGAATATCAACAAAAAGAACTGAAAACAGCAGTGGTGTTACCGCTAGTGTGTCCCAGGCTGGGGGAAGGAAGGCCCCCACGGGGACTTGGGGGGACGGAAACACCGAGGACCCCGTCCGCGCCCATCCCGGACTTTTCTGAAAAAAGAAGCTTAGTGCAGCTATCTGAGAATAAGCAAGTCTTTGCAATCATTGGTAAGAGCGTCGAGGCACCGCCTCTGACATTAAGAGTTGCAAGCAGGGCAATGCAGTAATCGACATAGGTTCGCTAGAACTGCAGGGCTTGAGGCCCAAAAGAGAGGAAGGGCTCAGGTGCAGCCCCGTAGGGGCTCCCCCATCACCCCATGGAGAACCCCGGGTCAGTCGGCTTTCCTGCCGCGGGATACAGAGTGTCCCCCATCGTGGACACGCAGAAGGACCCCCAGCGCAGTAGCCGGTAGACATGTCTGATCCGCACTGGGGCCCCCCAGCGGGCCCGGCAGGGCAGGGCAAAGTGTCGGGCCCGGGGGTAGCCCATGAGGTGTCCGGCAGCCCGGGCTGGGAGCGCACCCCATACAAAGTCAGTGTCCTCTCCCTCAATGTTCTCCAAGTGCGCGAGTAGAGTCCCATGACCACCACGAAGCAGTCCGACACCGTTGGCTTCTCCACCCGGGCCTCAGTCCGGGTGGACAGGCAGAGCCCTCCGCCCTCACTTGCGGTTTCTACGTGAGCTGACGGTCCAGGGGGCCGCTGATGGATTGCCCTGCGAAGTGCTTGGCGTCGCGGTGGTAGAGGAACTGGCGTCGTCCGGGGGGAGTCCCAAGAGCTCCAGTCCGACCCTTAGGTCCGTGACATGGCGTTGTTTGTTGTGTAGCTCAAAGCTCATCCCAAATGGGTAGGTCCATCTGAACCTTATCCCATCCTCGCGAAGCTTCGTGGTGATGGGTCTGAACGTTTGTCTTCTAGCCAGGGTGGCAGGCGCAAGGTCCTGAAAAATGGTACAAGAGTGGCCTTGGAATGAGACTTCCCCCTTCTTCCTGGCAGCTAGGAGCACCGCTTCTTTGACCTTGAAGGAGTGGAACTTGACCAGTACATCCCGCGGGCGTTTCTTTTCAGCGGTCGGCGGGCCGCCCACTCGATGAGCACGGTCCAATTTGATTTTGAGGATCTGAGGGCTCAGGATCTCAGCAAAGAGCCCCTTCACAAAGGCGTCCAGGTCGGGGCCCTCCGCCTTCTCCTCCAGGTCCCGTATGCGGAGATTTTCTCTACGGGCCCTATTCTCAAGGTCCTCTACTTTGAGTTGCGCCTGGTCAAGCTGCTCCCGGAGGTCCCTGACGTTGTCTCCCAGAGCGGTGGTGCGTGTTTCGTGCTCCCGTGATTGCGCCTCAAGGTCAAGTACCCTCGTGCCCACCGAATCCACATCCTGCTGTAAAGTGGATAACCTGTCCGTGAGGTCGGAACGGAGTTGTTCCATAGAAGCCTTTATGTCTTGCCCAAGATCGTTCCGGAGCTCAGTTTTAAAGTCCTTGAACATGCCCAGTAGATCCTCTCTCGTCAGGGCCATAGTGTCAGCTCCCTCGGCGGTGTTCGGTGTGGGGCGCCTCTCGGGCAAGGCAAAAAAGTCCGAGACCCTGTTGGGCGGTTTGCTCGGTGTCTTCTTTGGCGGCACATGGACGGGCCCAGCAGGACCCCCCTGTAGGCACCAGGAAGACGTGGCGGGCTCTAATGGGTAGGGGCACAGAGGGCGGCTTGAACCTGGTTTGCGGTAGCTGGCTCGACCCCAGTGGTCAGAGCAATGAACGTCGCTGTCTGGGCTCTAGGACCTCGGATCGCTCATTGCGCACACTCCTGCACGCCCGGGCCCCACGGGCCCTCACCTCCACATCTTCATAGTCGGCAGGGACATGGTCACCCCACTCTGCAAAGGCACATGAGCACAGAGGCCAGCAGTCCAGGCAGACACGAGTTTACCTCCGGGATCCTGCAGTCCCCCCCGTCCGGGGATTCACCTTGTCCGTCGGGCCCCCGGGCCCCCCCGCTCAACCAGTGCGCAGTATTCTCGAGCCCCCAAGGGGAGCCAACCCAGGCCACAGGGTCGCTCACCTCCGCCCTCCGGGCTCACGATCTCCGCCTCGCCACCGTTGCAATCCCTTTATCCTTGGTTATGCCCTGGGCCCCACGTCCCGGCGAAAGCCCAAATGTCGCTCACCGTCCCAGGAGCGCCGCCATGTTGGGGTCAGGCGCGGCGGTTTCAAGGAGTAGCGGAGCGGGAAACCTCCCCCGCCGCCCGGCTCCCGGAGCCCGATGCAGTCCAACTCCGGGGCAGCTCCACCCTCGAGGGCTATGCTCAGGCGGTAGAACGCAGCACCTTCCCTCGCCGCAGCGCCACACCACGCGGCTCCGCCTCCCCAGCTCTTTGACTCCTGGGGGGGATGTCAGTACTCACGCGCTCGTGGCTGCGCTCGCCGGACCATGGCACGCAGTCCGGTTCATCCCCAACGCCGGGTGTAAGCCCCGCAACTCGCTGCTTAGGCCAAGGCGCGGGCCGAGTCCTCCAGGGTCGCGGGCGCCATCTTAGGCTCCTCCAGCGTCTCGCCCCCAGCGCCTCATTCCGGCCAAAACCATGCGTCGGGGGCCACTCAGAGTGCTCACTGCATGCCCCGCACACTCCGCCATCCAGCGGTGCCCTTTCTCGCCGTTGAGTGCAAAGTTAGCCGCTGAAAATGCTGCCGGGAATAGTGCGCGGACCGGGAGCCGAGACGGGCTACGTCCGTTCGGCCATCTTGCCCGGCCACGCCCCCATCCCTGAACTTTTTGCCTTCCTCCTACCCTTTTCTCTGACATGGTGTTGGTGGTTTTAGGACTCTGGGCACTTTAGCACTGCTGTCCAGTGTAAAGTGCGTGTGCTCTCTGTGGTAAACATGGTAAGATTGGTCTACACCTGTTTGGCATATTTAAATTACCTGTCACTCCCTTGTAAAGTGGTATCTCAGATACCCAGGGCCAGTAAATTAAATGCTACTGGTGGGCTTCCAGAGCTGATTGCGCCACCCACCAAAGTAGCCTTTAAAACCTATCTCAGGCCTCTGCCATTGCAGGGCCTGTGCGCGCAGTGTTACTGCCGCTGTGACGTGACACCTAAAGTGGGTGCCATGTCTGTGACCCCCCTTTTACTACATGTCAGTCACCCCTAAGGTAGGTCCTAGCTAGCCCTATGGGCAGGGTGCATTGTAGGTAAAAGGTAGGACATGTACCTTAAGTGTGTGACATGTCCTGGTAGTGACAAACAGCCATTTTGGTTTCTCACTGCTGTGAGGCTGCCCTCCCATCGGAATGCATTGGGGATTCCCTGATAAGTGTTTCAGTGGTAAGTCCTGATATGAGAGGAGCAGCGTGGTCAAGTTTGGTATGTTTGGAATAGTAATAATAAATGCTGCGCAATGGTGTGCGCAGATTTATTATCACTATTTTAGAAATGCCACTTTTAGAAGTTGGCATTTCTGTGCGCTGTGTGTCTGCCTGCCTGATGTGGATTGCATGTCTGGCTTTGGAGTGACAGGGGCTGGTGAGGTGTCTGTGGCTCCAGGGAGGGCAGGGTGAGTCAGCGCTAGGCTGAATGGGAGACCTGCATTTGGAGTAGTGGGAGGAGTAGTCCCCTGACCCTGAATAGGTCTGTGCTTGCCTGGGTGAATGCTGGCTCCGCCTCTTTGGGGTGGTCTGATGACCGAGCCCCCACCTGACAATGGGAAAGAGGAGCCATGTAAATAGAGTGCTCCAAAACCCCCCAGAACCAGTTCAGGCTGGTTCCCCCAAGCCCTGTGCCAAGGGCAAACAAAGGAAAATGTCCTATGAATATTGGGGCTGTGACCCCATGAAGGTGTGCTGCTTTCGGGTGCTTGGATGTAATTGCTGGGCCCCAGGAGGAACTGCCACGAGGGACTGCCCCTCTGCTGGAGGGCCCCGTGCGCTGGCCTGCCTGGGCCCAGCTCTGCCCCTTTGGGACCTTAGGAGAGTAACCTGCATCAAGCGCAGGGTGAGCGCCTCACTTTTCTGGCCCTTTGAGTCCTAGTCGTGGGTTCTTGCTGGTGGGCGCAGGACGAGCGCTGTGCCCAGGTGCCAGGAGCACTGGTGTCCTAAAAGTGCGGTGCTGTGAGGTCTTCCGGGGGAATCCCGGCGTAGGGACTCCCCCGTGCTGCTGGGACGTCGAGCGGAAGCCTACCCCGCATATTGTGCCGTCCAGGGGTGAAGCAGGAGAGCACCTTGCATTTTTGTGCTTCCAGAAAGGTTGCGGGAGCCCACCCAGCATTTTTGTGTGCCCAGGGGCCGCCGCACCTCGAGCAGCAACCCGGAAGCCAGACAAGCTGCCTGGTTGGGGGCGTGGCCGGCCATCAGGAAGCAAGTCGCTGGTAGCGTGGCCGAGCGTGATGGGAGGAAGGCGAGGCCCTGTGTGCTGGTGGGAGTCCCGCGTGTGCCCAGAAGGAGCCGGAGCCTGGCGGGCTCCATTGCTGCCTCCGTGTGTGCCAAAGAGGACAAGAGGGCGTAACCCCGGTGGGTGACTACAGGTCACCGATTGCAGCGGATGGCTGGCACCCGACCTGCAACAGCCTACAAACAAGCAGTGAGTGAGGCTCGTTGGGCACTCTGTTGGTGCCGCCCAACACCACGATCAAAAGAGAGGGGTCCCGGTGAAAGGGGATCTACCGAGGCACATTGTCGGTGCCTGGAGCCGGCAACGATCTGTCCCGGTGAGTGGGGACGGCGCGTGGAGCAGTGTTGGCGCTCCCTGAGGCACTGGTAGTGCCAGTGCTGATTTCTCTTTGGGCGCAATATGGTGCCGGGAGCGGCACCCGGCGGGTCCCAGTAAAGGGGACTCTTCAGGCACAGTTGCTGCCAGTGTTCATTTTCTCACAGCTGCACCGCAGTTGCGGGCAGCCGCAACGTGGGGGCAATTGTGTGTGTAGAGCCCCAGAGTAGGGCTCCCCAGGCGCAGTGGCGCCAGAGCCAATTTCCACGGCTGCACCGCGAGAGCGCGGGCAGCTACAACATGGGGCATTGTTTTTCCTAACGAGGAAGGAGTGAGGTGCACTCCCCAGTGCATGACGCACATCTTTACTGCTGCTTTGGCAGCCAGAGGGCTACTAGGGAGGCTCTACAATTGCGAGCCCTGACTGTTGGGACAAAGGGGGCATTGGGCCCCCAGTGAAAGGCCAGTTGGCCAGGGGCCAGTGTTGGTAGGGCGCAAGGCGCTAATGTTATGCCTACGGTGATGATGCCTAATGTGGTTATGTTAGGATGTTTATGCATAAGGTGTTCATGCCTACAGATATTGCATAATGTGTTTTATGCCAAAGTGATGCAGACATAATGAGTTTATGTTGCAGGTAATACTGCTAAGTACAGTATGGTACCAGTGGTTACTGGTTGTGTTTTATATGTGCTACTAGTGCTTTCTAAAGGTTCTGACAGTGGCCCGATTGGCCCTGTCCTGCATATAATATCCCCTGTAAATTATTGCCTGGTGCCAGTTGGCACAGTGTATATTTTGTGATTATGATTCTAATGTGTTTATGATAATACAAAGGCTATTTTTGATATAACCTTGTGTGGAGTTTCTTTTGTAGTGCGCCTAGTGTGTTGCTGCTGTGTGTGTTGCGCAAACGCTTTACACATTGCCTCTGGGATAAGCCTGACTGCTTGTGCCAAGCTACCAAGGGGGTGAGCAGGGGATATCTTCAGTATGCAACTCCCTTGCCTTGACTAGAGTGGTGGTTTCTGCCTGGCTTAGGCGGTCGCCCTAGCCAACCAGAAATCCCTTTCTAACATTGTCCAAGATCCGCAACGAGTTGCGTCGAACATTGACCAAGGAGAGACACCCGCTTCGACAAATCGCCCGCGTAGTGGGGCTTCTGTCGGCCTCTATCCAGGCAATAATTCCGGGCCCGTTGCACTACCGAGCCTTGCAACGCCTGAAAGCAAAGCATTTGCGAAAGGGGCTTCCTTATTCACATCCAGTTTCCCTGTCTGAGGAGGCACGGGAGGAGATTCGTTGGTGGCTCTCTCACATGGAAGCTTGGAATGGGCGAGCAATTTTCGGCTCGACCCCAGACCTGGTTATCGTGTCAGACGCCAGCAGGTCAGGTTGGGGCGCCAGGTGTGGAGATTTTTCCACAGGAGGATCATGGTCTCCGCAGGAACAGACTCTGCATATCAATTGCCTAGAGTTGCTGGCGGGGTCCTTCGCCGTGCAGTGCTGGACCAAGGCCCGGGTTCAGTCATGTGTTCTGTTAAAAATGGACAATATCTCGGCAGTCCGGTATATAAACCACCTGGGGGCACCCGATCGAAGGTGCTTTCGGATCTCGCGACGAACCTATGGCAGTTTTGTCTAGAATATCTTCCCGGTCGGGAGAATCAGGTGGCAGATTGGCACTCGCGTCACTTCAGAGATTCCAGTCTGTGGAAGTTACAACCGGACGTTTTTTCCAATGGTGCAGGGCCTTTGGGGACCTTTTTCAGTGGATATTTTCGCCTCCAGGCTGGACCACCAGGTTCCTCGATTTTTCAGCTGGAGGCCAGATCCGTTAGCAGTGGCCACGGATGCTTTCCTGCAGGATTGGACGCAGGAACAAGCTTATGTGTTCCCGCCTTTTGCGATGATCACTCAGGCGTCGGCCCAGATCAGGTGGCAGCAAGCGCAGGTGGTTCTCATCACACCGATTTGGAGGTCGCAAGTTTGGTTTCCAGTTCTACTGGAACTTTCCTGGGATTTTCCAATCCGACTCCCCCACTTTCCAGAATTGCTTCTCAATCCGGATCAGGTTCCACATCAGATGGTGCTCAGCGGATCCCTGGTCTCATGGCGTGGAGGATTACAGGAGTAGATGGTCATTCCCAGGCCTTTCGGAGTTCGCTGAGAGCCTCTTTTCCAAAGCCTGGGCTGATAGTACAGTCAAGAGATATCGATCAGCCTGGCGACGATGGTGTCGTTGGTGTGTGCGACGGGGTTGTGATCCCGTGGGCGCAGATGTAGTCCAGGTTTTGAACTTCCTGGCGAGCTTAGCCCAACAGGGTTTAGCCTACCGTTCGGTGAACACTTTTCGATCCAGCATTTCAGCGGGACATGTTCCAGTGCAAGGGGCTCCTGTCGGGGAGCACCCTTTTGTTTGGCGGCTTCTGAGGGGGCTCAGATTGTCACTGCCCCCTGAGCCAAGATACTCGGAATTATGGGATGTCAATAGAGTTCTCAATTTGTTTTTGTCTTGGCAATCCAATGAGTTCTTGTCAAGAAAGGAGCTGTCTGCTAAGCTGGCGATGGTCCTTTGTCTTATCTCCTGTAGGCGAGTTTCGGATGTAAGGGCCCTGGACATCACGGGCAGAGTTTTTTCTCCCTCTGGAGTGTCATTTACCATTCGGCGAAGGACCAAATGTCACACTAGAGTGATAAATACCCAGAGTTTCTGGATTCCCCCAAACTGTGTGTGGTTCGCTGCTTAAGAGCCTATGAAGAAATGTCTTTGTGGCTTAGACCTCCAGGGGAGAGACAACTTTTGATCGCTCTCAGGAAGCCACATAAGGCAGTGTCATCTCCTACGATCGCACGTTGGGTGCGGTGGGTCATGCAGGAGGCTGGTATTAGCCTGCGACAATTCGGAGCTCATTCGGCAAGGGGTGCGATGGCCTCCAAGGCTTTCATGCTTGGGGCAAGGTTGGAGGACATAATGAATGCAGCGGATTGGTCCTTGGATTCAACCTTTAAAAGGTTCTATTTCAAACCTATTATTGATATGGCACATTTGGTGGTAAGTAAGCTTTAAACTTGCATAATCCGAAGCCTCAGGTCCTGACATAGAATGAAAAATTTCCTAGCTATCGTAACAGAAAGTTTCAATTCTATTAAGGACTCGGAGGCGAGGATTATCCCACCCGTGGAGATCTTCCGAAATGCCCGCCCGTTGGGAGTAAGTACAATTTTCTCTTGTTTTTACATTTGTTGATGTAATTGCATGGATTGAAGTGGTTTTGTATCCCAATTTGGATCAGTTGTTCTTGGAAATTTTTGTGATGCAAGTCCAGAGTTTGCTGTCAAATGATGATTTGTTAGCTTGTATGCAAAAGATTTCTTTTGCCGATGTTGGATTTCTATCCCTGATATTATGTTTTGGTTCCAGGAGAGGATTCCGGAAAGCAAGGCGCATAGAATAAGACGGATGGCGTGACTCGCGCAACGAAAGAGGATGGGCAGGAGTCTGAAGAGGGACTAAATGGTAGATCCAGCGCTATGATTGGACATTGGACTTGGGGATATGTTTGTCCCTTGTTTGTTATTCTCACCAATTTCCCGGGGCTGCTGGGAAATGTGGTCTTGTTAAGTTGTTTTAAAATGGCTGCTATCAATTGAAGTAAAGAAAGTAAGGCATAATCCTCGCCTCCGAGTCCTTGATAGAATTGAAACTTTCCGTTACTGTAGCTAGGACATTTTTCATTCCCTTTCTTTGCCCTAGAGAAC
This sequence comes from Calotriton arnoldi, assembly GCA_963921515.1. Classification (NCBI taxonomy): domain Eukaryota; kingdom Metazoa; phylum Chordata; class Amphibia; order Caudata; family Salamandridae; genus Calotriton; species Calotriton arnoldi. Next base: position 707,296 of record CAWUFW010003752.1, on the reverse strand, counting down.
GCCACAAAAAGCTGATTGTCAACTCAATGGTCTATGGTGCGCTAGGTGTAAAACCTCAAGACTCTCTTGGGGTCCAGCTGATGGAGTCTCTCTTCTTCTTTTGAAGGGTTAGGCGGACCAAAGACCATTGGGAGGATGATGAATTTCTCAATCTGAAAAGGAGTCCTGAATTTTGGCAAAAATGCTGCCCTGGTCCTCAAAACCAGTGTCCCTGGGAAACGGTGGTGTAAAGCTGCTACACCAAGAGAACATGGAGCTCACTCACATGATGAGCTGAAGTCATTGCGACAAGGAATACAATCTTAAGAGTCAGTAGAAGTAGTGGATAGCTAACCATTAGATCATAGAGGGTGCATATGAGTAAAGTGACAACCAACTTGAAAACCCACCTTGGCATCACAAAGGGTTTGAGAGGAAACATATGTGTCAAACCTTTTATAAACCTCATCAGTACAGGTGATTTAAACAAGGACGGCAGGTCCGACAAACTCAAACAGGCCAAAAGTGCCGAAAAATAACCTTTAATGATGCCCACAGTAAATGCTTGCTGGGCCAGAGATAAAACAAGCACAAAGACATCCAACAGTTGGCCTGTAACAGGTCCATATTTCAGGTGCCAAATTTGTTCCAGCACAAAAAGGATGACATCCACAACTTCAGGAGCACTAACGAGCTCAGTCAATTGCCAACGCTCAATCTCCAAGCATGGAGGTGTAGGTTATGCAGGTTTGTGTGCAGGACCCTGCACTGCTTCTGTGACAGGATATTCTCCCTAAGTGGAAGCCTGAACGGAGGACAAATGCTCATTTCCAGAAGTTCTAGGTCCTACACTCTCCTGGCCCAATCAGGAGCCACTAGGATGACTTGAGCTCAGTCATTCCTGATCTTCAGAAAGCAGGGGAGGCAGCCTCAGAAATGCATACAGGATTCTTATGCTCCACTCTAGCCGGAATGCATACAGGATTCTTATGCTCCACTCTAGCCGGAATGCATCTCTGAGAGAGAGCCTTCTTAGAAACTCCAGCACACAAAAGTTTTGACACTGCTCATTTGACGATGGTGAAAAGATCTAGCCAGGGTACTCCCCATTATTGGCAGATACTGTGTGCCATCTCAGGATGTAATCCCCATTCATAATTCGCCAGGCATTGCAGGCTGAATTCATCCGCGCTAGCTTACAAAGATCCTTCCAGGTGGTTCAAGACCAGGGAAATGCCCTGATGCTCCAGCCAGCTCCAGAGTCGTAGATTCTCTTGGGCCAGTGACCAGGACACCACACTGCCCTGCTTGTTGCAGTACCATGTGGCAGCGGTGTTGTCTGCGAGGAACTAAACCAGCCAATTGTTGATACATGGCAGTAACGCTTCCAGACCCAGGCGAATGCCAGCAACTCAGTTGGTGTGGAGACAGGTCTACTCCGGAGACCGGAGTCCTCTGATGTCCACCTCTCCCTAATTACCTCCTCAGCCCAGCAGTGACACATCCATCATCACGGTCAGCTCTGGGTGGGGCAGGAAGAGGGTCTGCCTCTGATCCAAATGTGGACAAGTAGCCACCACTACAGATCTTTTGTAGTCTCTTCCAGAACCTGGATGGAATCCAACAGATTTCCCTGGTGCTGACTTCAGGTTCTGCTGCAGAGCTCACATGCCATTATGCCAGCTCTGCCCGCTGAAGAGCTGGCATAGTCAAAGAGCAGGATGCCAGGAGCCAGGAAACATCAGAGCTACTTTTGCTGAGACCCAGGACCAAGGCTGAAACATCGACATCACTGCAAAATGTCCTGGACTTGTTCTGAGTGAGGGAAGGCCTGAAACCACACCATATCCAGAATGGCTCCAATGAAAAGGAGCCTAAGCGAAAAAGTCAGGTGTGACTTTGGCACAATGACAGAGAATGCCAACAATGTCAGGAAGTTTGCTGCTGTCTGCAGGTGGTCTACGACTGACTGTGGTGATACCGCCTTCAATAGTCAGTGGTCGAGGTAAGGGAAAACTGGAATCTGCAACCTGCAAAGGTGTGCTGTGACCACCCCACCACTTCAGAAAAACCTGAGTGGCAGTGGTGAGGCTGAAGGGGAGCATGGCAAATTGAAAAAGTGCTCTGCCCATTCCTTTCGCAAGACAACGCTCAGAGGGTGGAGGTCGATCATAGAAAGGCGGCCTACGTCCTTCTTTGTTATAAGGAAATAGCGGGAGTAACAGCTAGTTCCTATTTCCGGGCCAAATCCTTCTCCATGGATCCTTTGGCAAAAAGAGCCTCCATATATTGAAACAAGATGGACAGTTGCTCCTCTGAAATCCATTCTGATGTGGGCAGAAGATGCAGCAGGTCAGAAAGGAATGGCAGGACATAGCCCCGTTGAACAAACTGAAGGGCCCATATGTTGGATGTTATATTTTACCACCTCTGAAGGAAATGTCTGATTATGCCTTCCCAAGGTGGTTGTGTGCCTCTAAAAGCAAACTAAAGTAGTTTGGAGGCTGTTGCTATCGGGCAGTGGCCTAGGACATTTTTTGCCTGGACATTACCTTGATCCCTGTGCCCGAACACATAAGGACTGGGGTGCCTGTTGTGGGGGAGGTGAGCATTGGTGCCACATCTCTGGAGTAGCCCCAAAAGTGATGAAACCTCCAGACAAAATCAGCCTTCTCTCCAAACAAGCAAGACCTGTCGAAAGGCACATCCATGAGAAATGCTTGTTTATCTCCAGTGAGACCTGTGGATCTCATCCATGCTTTATGCCGAAGCACCAAGCAAGTTCCAATTGCTCTGCCCAAGCAATCAGTTATGTCCAGTCAGGATCGTATCACATAGTTAGTCACATCCGGACCAACCTTGATTGTTTGAGCCAGGGAGGCTGGCAATTCTTCAGGGAATGCCAGTATAATCTTGTTGTCCATGTCCCAGATAGCATGGGAATATCGTTCTAATAAACAGATGGCATTTACCAACTACAGGGCCAGGCTGGCTGTTGAAAATATTTGTCTGCCGAATGCTTCAATTTGCTGTCTGGTTGAGGGAGAGGGGAGGAGGGGTGTCATAGCAAAAAAATGGGGTTTACAATGCTGGTGAAAACATAGACCACTAGACTTTCTGGCATGGGATGTTTCATTTTTTTAAAATCAGGTTTGCATGGCGCAAGTCTGTGGAGTTTGGCTACCTGGCTGTTCACGGGTGGACAAGAACAAGGCATAGCCCAGGTGCCTATTAATGTGTCAGTCAGGGAGCCTGTCCAATCTTCAGTCAGTATGTTTGTCTTGACTTACATAGAAGGAAGCTGTAAGTCCAATACCTCTGCTGTGCATCATAAGACCACAACAAAGGAATCACTCTAATGCGCTGATGGGCTGGAGGGGGGTTGGGGTGGAACCCACCAAGAATGAATGAATGACCATACTTGTAGAGCGCAGGCTACTCAGAGTGTCCCGGCGCTACGGCAAATACAGACCGGGTTCACTAAAGTTATAGACTAAACAAATGGTTTTTTAGCAATTTACAAAAGGTAGCCTCATTGCACAAGTTACTAACTTGTGTAACGATATATCTGTAAGAGACAGTAGTTAGTGACAGATTCCTTACCTTAGAATATCCCCAGGCGTCAGGCTGGATCCGGAAAGTTTTGCGTAGCAGTACCCTTGCGCGTCGGTAGGCGGCGTCGTGTGGCTCCGCGTCCGTCGTCGGCGTCGAGATCGCCGGGATGACGTCGCGGCCAGTACTTAGACGCCGCCCATGCGCGCTGACGTCAGTTCTGTACACGACTTTCCGCGCCAGGAACGCAGAGCCATGCAGGAAGCTGACATTGGTGTCTGAAAAAATACTAGGGCCCTGAAAGGGATGTCCTTAACCCTAGAAATCAGTTCGCAGAACGGGGAGGATGGGTGGGCGGTAAGGAATCTGTCACTAACTACTGTCTCTTACAGATATATCGTTACACAAGTTAGTAACTTGTGCATCTGAAAGAGACACGTTAGTGACAGATTCCTTACCTTAGAATAGATACCCCAGCAATACCAACCCCGGTGGTGGGTCTGCGAACAGATTCAGACAAGGAAGTCCCGGAGGACAGAGCGGCCAAAGAAGCCGTCCCTCCGGACCTGGCTGTCAAGGCAGTAATGCTTGGTAAACATGTGCAGCGAGGCCCACGTAGCTGCCTGACATATATCCTGTAGCGGAACACTGCGGCCTAAAGCCGTGGTAGCAGCTGTTGCACTGGTAGAATGGGCACGTAGCCCAACAGGGGGCTCCTTCTTAGCCAAAGAATAGCAGGCTTTGATACACAAGATTACCCAGCGGGAGATGGTCCTCATGTGTACCGCCCGACCTTTTTGGCGCCCACGTAGCCAACAAAGAGCTGGTCATCCACCCGGAACTGTTGTGTGCGGTTGAGGTAAAAGGAAAGCGCACGTTTTGGGTCCAGACGGTGGAGCCTCTCTTCCTCTCTGGAAGGATGCGGAGGCGGAAAGAAGGTGGGCAAAGTGATGGTCTGCCCAATGTGGAAGGCAGTAACCACCTTTGGCAAGAAGGACGGACGCGTCCTAAGAACAACCTTGTCTGGATGGACAGACAGAAAGGGGGGTTTGCACGAAAGAGCCTGGAGCTCTCTCACCCGCCGAGCGGAGGTGATGGCCACCAGAAAGGCTGTCTTCAGAGTGAGAAGACAAAGAGGACAGTTATGGAGAGGCTCAAAGGGAGCGCACATTAAAAAGGTAAGAACCAAGTTTAAGTCCCACTGAGGCATCACAAACGGAACAGGAGGGAAGAGGTGTGTAATGCCTTTAAGAAACCTGTTAACAACAGGGGACTTGAAAAGGGAGGGCTGATCAGGAAGCCTGAGGAAGGCCGAGATTGCACAAAGATAGCCCTTGATGGTACCCAGGGCAGAACCCTGTTGGGCCAGAGAAAGAAGGAACAGAAGAACCTCAGAAAGAGGGGCAGAAAGGGGATTCACAGCCTTTGCTGTGCACCATGCCACAAACTTGTTCCACCTGCAGGCGTATACCACCTTAGTGGAGGGACGCCTGGCTGCCAGAATCACATCACAAACTTCGGGAGGCAAGTCGAAAGGAATCAACTGCCGCCGCTCAATCTCCACGCAAGGAGGTGGAGACTGGACAGGTTCGGGTGGAGGACCGTCCCCTGCTGCTGCGACAGAAGATCCTCCCGAAGAGGCAGACGGATCGGGGGATCGATGCTCATACTGAGTAGCTCGGGATACCAAACTCTTCGAGCCCAGTCCAGAGCCACAAGAATGACTTGGGCCCGGTCGCGCCGAATCTTCCTCAACACTCTGGGTAGAAGTGGTATAGGCGGAAAGGCGTACAACAGACCGCAACTCCACTCGCGACGAAAAGCGTCGCCGAGCGAGTGCCGCCTTGGAAATTCCAACGCGCAGAACTGATGACATTGCGCGTTCTCTTCGGTGGCGAATAGATCTAACCAAGGCTCTCCCCACTGTAGAAAGAGTCCTTGCGCCACCTCCGAGTAAAGACGCCATTCGTGATCCATCATGCACCTGCGGCTGAGTTCGTCCGCCCTGGCGTTCAGGGTACCTGCCAGGTGTTGAACCATCAGGAATATGCCCTGATGTTCCAGCCATGTCCAGAGACGCAGAGCCTCCTGACATAGGGTCCACGACCCCACCTCGCCTTGTTTGTTGCAGTACCACATGGCGGTGGTGTTGTCTGTGAACACCTGCACTACCTTCCCTTTGACAGAGGGAAGGAATGCCTTGAGTGCAAGTCGGATCGCCCGGAGCTCCAGAAGGTTGATATGGAGCCGGGACTCCGCCGGAGACCAGAGGCCTCTGATCTCCGCCTCTCCCATGTGACCGCCCCATCCCAGAAGGGACGCGTCCGTCACAACTGTGTGCTCTGGCTGGGGAAGGGAGAGGGATCTGCCCATGACCCATTGCCGGTTCGAGAGCCACCACTGCAACTGTCTTGCAGTTCCCTCCGAGATCTGGACGTAATCGGACAGGTTCCCCTGATGCTGCGCCCACTGGAACTTCAGGTCCCACTGCAGAGCCCGCATATGCCATCTGGCATGATCGACCAGCAGGATGCAGGAGGCCATGAGGCCCAGCAGCCTCAGGGTCATCCGTACCGAAACCCAGGATAGAGGCCGAAAGATCGGAATCATAGCCTGAATATCCTGGACTCGCCGTTCGGGAAGATAGGCCCGAAACTGAGTCGTGTCCAGAACTGCTCCGATGAAAAGGAGCTGTGGAGAAGGAATCAGGTGCGACTTCGGCACGTTGATGGAGAACCCCAGCGAGTGCAGGAGTTCGGCCGTAGTCTGGAGGTGGGAGACGACTGCCTGGGACGAGCCCGCCTTCAGCAACCAGTCGTCGAGGTAGGGGAAGACTGGAACCCCCTGCCCGGCGCAGATGAGCTGCGACCACCGCCATCACTTTCGTGAACACCCGAGGGGCGCTGGTAAGGCCAAAGGGGAGCACGGTGAACTGAAAATGCTCGAGGCCTACCGTGAACCGCAGGTAACGCCGGTGGGCCGGCAGGACGGGGACGTGAAAATATGCGTCCTGCAAGTCCAACGCTACCATCCAGTCTCCAGGGTCGAGGGCAGTCAAGACCTGAGCTAGGGTGAGCATCTTGAACTTCTCCTTCCGGAGGAAGCGATTGACGTTCCGGAGGTCCAAGATAGGACGCATGTCCTCCTTGTCCTTTTTGGGCACCAGAAAGTAGTGGGAGTAACAACCACGCCCTACTTCTGGGGTCGAAACGCGCCCGATGGCCCCCTTGGCCAAGAGGGCCGCAACTTCCTTTTGAAGAAGCACCAAATGATCCCCCGACATGCGGTGGCATTGAGGTGGCATGGCTGGGGGGTAGTCTCGAAGGGGAGGGAGTAGCCCTTCGGACAATGTCCAAGACCCACTTGTCCGATGTGATGGCACGCCAGTGGTGAAGGTGATGGCGGACCCTGCCCCCCACTGGCGTGCTGTGGACCTGAAAGGATGGACTAGGAGGGCTTGGAGGCCGCGGACGGGGAGGAGGTGGTGGCCTGACCCGCACACTGGTTACCCGACCCGCCTCGGCGGGAGCCACGTCCTCGGCCACGCGAAGACGCTTGCTGCGCGAGGCGGTGGCTGGGCAGCGGACGTGACCGGGCGCCCCTTCCGTGGCCACGAAAGGGGTGAAAAGCAGACTGTTGCGGAGGGCGCACAGCAGAAAGGCCCAGGGACTTGGCTGTAGCCCGCAAGTCCTTAAAGCGCTCCAGCGCGTGGTCTGCTTTGTTGCCGAAAAAGCCGACACCATCAAAGGGCATGTCCATAAGTGTGTTTTGGACATCGCCCAAGAAACCAGTGGTCCTCAGCCAGGCGTGACGGCGCAGCGCCACTGTCGTCGCAAGCGATCTGCCTAGCGAGTCGGCGGTATCTAGGCCACATCGGATGGTATATTTTGCCGCATCTCTTCCTTCCACAATGGCGCGGGAAAGCAGTGCCTGGGCCTCCTCAGGACACTGGGGCAGGATCTGCGCCACCGAATCACACAAGGAGTGGGTATATCGGCCCAAGAGGCAAGTGGTGTTGACAGACCTCAAGCCAGCACTGGTGGAAGAAAAACCTTCTTCCCAAATTGGTCCAGTTTTTGGATTCCCTATCCGGGGGAGCGGTAGGGAAGGCGCTTTGAGAGGCAGAGGCTTGGACAACCAAGCTCTCAGGGATGGGGTGTTGGGAAAGGAACAGGGGGTCGCCCGGAGCAGGGCGATGGCGTCGGGCTACGTTCCTATCCACAGGAGCCCCTGTGGTGGGCTTGGACCAGGTGCCCAAAAGAACGTCCGAAAGTGCATCGTTGAACGGCAGCAGTGGCTCCGAAGAGGTAGCCGCCGGCTGAAGCACTTCCGTCAGGATGTTAGTCCTGACAGCCACTGTAGGTAACTGGAGGTGCAGGGCCTCAGCTGCCCTACGCAACACCGTAGCAAAGTTTGCTCCCTCCTCCGTTGCCACGGAAGGAGGAGACAGCATGCCAATGTCAGGAGAGGTGTCCAGACCACTGGCATCCCCAAGTTACTCAGCCCAGTCCTGATCATACTCACATTGGGCAGTGAGAGGGTCCTCAGACCCCTCCCAGTTCTCTTCGTCCTCCAAATCAGTGTCAATGTAAGGAGGAGGGACATGTGGGACCCAAGGTCTCATCGGCGCCGGAGCCGGCGTCGAGTCCGGATCTGGAGAGAACCTGGGGACGACGCCACCCGGAGCCCCGGGCAGCGTCGTGAACGGCACCGGTGAAATCGACGCCGGAGGAGGTGTCGTTAGGTCAACGGGCGTCGACAGGGGTTGTGGCAGCACCGGAGCCAAGGCCGGGGCCGGTGTCGCTGGCGGCGCCGGGACCGGAGTCGTCGGCGCCGCCGTAGGAACACCACTAGGGCCCGCGGGGCCCGAAGGCGCACCGGGGGGACCTTGAGGCCCGAAGAGGCGGGCCATGGCCGACAGGAACTCCTGTATTTCGGCCGGAGTCGCCGCCGAACCCGGGTAGGGCGGGTAATGCGGCGGCGGCTCCACAGGCACTCCCGGAGCCGCGGGGACGGTGCCGACGGGACCCTCAGCCGAGTCGCGTGACCGGCGAGGGGAAGTCGTCGAGCGATGACGCTTCTTCGACTTCTTGTGCTTCGACTTACCGGAGGAGTCCGAAGACTTTGACCCCGAAGAACGATGAGGACTCCGCGACCGGCCTCTCGACCTCTCTTGTGACCGGGGCTTGGATTGGCGCGGAGCCGACTGCCGGACCTCGAGGAGCTTTCGAGACCGCTCTCGCAAAGCCTTCGGATGCAAGGCCCGACAGTCAGGGCACGACTTGGAGTCGTGGTCGCGTCCGAGGCAGTAGAGATAGTCTCGATGCGGGTCCGTGATCGACATCATCCGACCACAGGCGTCGCATGGCTTGAAGCCGGGCATCCCTACTGACACCGTTGGAGTCGAACGACTCGAGAAAAACAGTGACAAAAAATCACAAAAAGTTCAGTCAAAAAATGACTGGGGCATTGCTCTCTCCGGATCTGCGCTTACTGGCGCGGAAAAAGAAAGAACTGACGTCAGCGCGCATGGGCGGCGTCTAAGTACTGGCCGCGACGTCATCCCGGCGATCTCGACGCCGACGACGGACGCAGAGCCGCACGACGCCGCCTACCGACGCGCAAGGGTACTGCTACGCAAAACTTTCCGGATCCAGCCTGACGCCTGGGGATATTCTAAGGTAAGGAATCTGTCACTAACGTGTCTCTTTCAGATAGATATATTTCTAAGTTTGAATGGTAAGCGATTCTAAATCGAGGCAACATAGACAGAACAGGAAGAACCTCCTTGTCTCAACCTTTTAAAGTGAGAGACAACTATCAGCCATGCGCCCCCAAATGAAAAACCCTGGGAGGACAGTATCGTCGTATCCCGGTATTGATATATTCCGTCCCCTGTCCATGAAAGGCACGGTAGGCTAACAGTAAAGGTTTAAATACAATTCTCTTACGAACCGGAAGCCAGTGAATTTGTCTTGGGTCCAAGGACATAGGGGTCCGCCTAGTGGGTGTAAATAAAAGACTGGCTGCCAAATTTTCTACATCTTGCAGGCACTGAATTAAATAGTCTGGTATGCCCAAATAAAGAACATTCGAGTAGTCCAATGTAGATAAGATCAAACTTGGACAAATATTTACTGTGCTTCCCAAGGAACAAAGGGCAAAAACTTTTTCAACGCTTTCATAATCCAAACAAAATCTTCACTAAAGCAGAAACCTGAGCCTTGACTGAGAGTTGATCATCAAATAGCACCCCTAAATTCCTAGCCACCTCCGTAGGAGGAGGGGGAGTCGGAGAGTTCCTAGGCCAGGACCCCGTCCATCCGGGAAGTGGGTTGGGTCCAAAGAGCAGAATTTCAGTCTTCTCTGGGTTACACTACAGATTATTTCATCTCAGCCAGCTCATAACTGCCCCCATACAAGTTGAAAAGGACTCCTTTAATGAGACAGAATCGCCGTCATAAGAGAGCAGTAACTGAGTATCATCTGCATAAGAAATGATTTTAATGCTGTAGGATTCCACAAAACACGCAAACGAGGACAGACAAATATTAAATAAAGTGGGAACCAGTGCTGAACACTATGGCACTCCACATGTAAGTGTCTTAACACCTGAAAAGTAGGGATTCATCCGAACTGCCTGCTCTCTAAGGTACAGAAAAGAACTAAACCACGTCAGATCTGATCATCCCACCACGAGTGCTGCCAGGAATGGAGTAGATTATCATGGGGTACAGTGTTAAAAGCCGCCGAAAGATCTAATAAGATCAAGGCGCCATTATGACCAAGATCTAAGGTCATCTTAATAGACTCTGTTATTTCCAGCAGAGCAGGTTCCATACTATGGCTTGATCAACAAGCATTGGCATAGCCAATAGGTCTCGCCTTTGGGGCCTTATAAGTGTTTAGACAGAGCTATTGGCTTTGTTAACGTTTTTAATATGTGTTGTAGAGCATTGTGAATGTTGTGCAGCATGTTTAAAAGTTATAAGTTATAATAAAAAAAGTGTTATAACCATTTTTGTCACCTTATACATAACCTAGAAAACAATATATACAACTGAAGTACCCTAATAAAAACCAGAATTAACACCAAAAATGTGTTCTAGTTTTTTGTCTTTTATTTATGTAACCGCGTGGAGCAGCGTAAAGAGATATCAAATAAAGAGTTCACATGCGGCACCTGATCAAAGTAGAACATTTCCCAGGTGGCAACGAAGTGCTGTTTAAAGGACATGACGCCCCTGGGTCTGTAGGGGGCTCAGGGCAGCTGTAGGACGGACGGGGGGTTAAACGGGCTGTAGATGAGCCCTGAAAGGGGGGGGGGCGACAACGGAGCACAGAAGGTAAGGGAGGGCTCGGTTTGAAGGGGAGGCTAGCAGAGGGGCTCAGGGAAAAGCTGAGGCTGGAAGGGGGTCAATAGACCACAGTACCAGCAGGGGGGATTGGGACGACCTAAGAAAGGGTTTCAAAGCAGCACGGAGGCTGGGTGGGTCCGTGGACCGCCCGGAGGGCGCGGGACAGATTCCTGCCTCGGCTCAGCGTCATGTGACTCTCGGCAAATCACTTAATATCCTCGTGCCTACCAAAAATTACTGTGTCCTTGTGTAACGTAACTGGTAATCATCTAAAGCGCTCCAATGCCTTCGGGTCGAGTTTGCGCTATATAAATCTGTGTAGTGTTTCCAAATAGGACACCAAGTAGTAAAAATCTGCAACAAAAAAAGGGGCACAGAGGCAGTATGGAGGGCCAGGGAGGTCGGACCGTTGCCAGTTCATACTGTATTACTGGAACAAGAGGAATCCCAAGGCTGCAGCAAACTCGGAGCACTACTGAAGTTGTTGGAGAGGAGGCACGGGTGGGGGGGAGAAGCTGAAAGACGAGCAGATACTCACCAGAACCGATGGCCGCAAAGTTTGTTTTCCGCTGTGCCCAAAGTGTCCGAATCGACCGAAGGGAAACAGTCATGGACATACAAAGGGGACACTTCATTACCAAAAGAAAGTGATTATTCCAAGATGGCGGCGGGCTCAGATGAAACTAATTGTTGAAAGTGTGGACTTGGAGGAGATTGTAAAAGGTAAGAAATGCTACATTCACAAGGAGAAGAGAAGCCTCGAAATGTTGCCGAAAGAGGAAGAAAGAAAGACACTGTGGTTTGAGGTGGCTAGCCTACACGCAGGGTATAATTCTTAAAAATACACGAATACATCAGTGCACAGGGAAGGAGGGGGTGGGGGGAGGAATGACTAGACTCGTTACTTGTCGCCATAATTTGTGGACCTTCCACGCTCTGTGCAATGCAGTGTCTCTGGACTTGCCCCCGCTCGGCGCACAGAATATTGATTTTGATGCCACCATGGGGAGGGAGTAACAAGCAGCAGCTGTTTTGAAGCACTCGTGCTTGTGCTGGCCTCCGCCTTGCGGGAGCGAGCAGCGGCGGCGCGAGAGCCATATGTTTTCAATTGGCACGCACGCCGCTGCTCGCTCCCGCAAGGTGGATGCCAGCACAAGCACGAGTGTGCTTGAAAAGGAGCAGACCGATTTCTAAAGGTCATCTCCTAGTGCAGCGCATGCGCGCTGCCTAGGCGAGACCTAAAAACCGGACTGAGAGGGATATAGAAGTTTGAATGGCTCCAAAAACTCTGAAAGTTTAGTATTGACTATTTTTTCTAATAACTTTAATGCCGCTGGCAGGACAGAAATTGGTCTAAAATTAGAAAGAACAGAAATATTTGTAGTTGTGTTTTTTTAGGACAGGGATAATACTTACCCTTTTCCAGGTCTTAGGAACAATGCCTAACTGCAAGGAGGAACTAAACAAGCTAAGATAGACTGGACAAATAGTGTCAACAACCTGTTGCATAATATGTGGTGGACACAGATCTAACAGGGAGCCAGATTTACAATTAAAAAACTCACTTTTAGCTCCTCCCATTCAGGTGGTTTAAGTTGTAAAAGCTTCTGAAGGAACTGTCTGAAAATTAGGGGCGGTTCGATAGTTGAGACAGAGTTTAACGACAAAGGATTCATCTGGATTTTAACAATTTTGCTTTTGAAGGAGTTGCTCACCCTAGAACATAAGTTCAGGTTGGCTTCTAGAGGCAGAGCAAAAGCTTTGGAATCCATGAAGTGCAATACAATTTTAAAAACTTCCCTAGGACTGTTATTTGTATCACTTATCTTCTTAGTGTAAAAATTGCTCCAAGACAGTTTTAGATTCCTATGATATTTGCTTAAAGCCTGTTTGTATGACAACTTATAATCATCCTTATAATATCTTCTCCAAGTTCTTTCCAACTTTTTACAATGTTTTCTTTCCATGGAGAGCTCATGGGAAAACCAAAGGGCGGATGGAGTGTGCCTCTGTTTCGTACGGTTTTTTTCAGGGGCCTGGGCATCAGCAGTGGCAGAGAACCACTGGCTCACTGCAACTGCATCTTCATTGACATCTCGAGATAGTGTGGGAATGGGATACTCTAAGTTATCCCGCAAGTCAGAAATCACAACTTTATTCCAGGATCTAGTTGAAAGGGCTAATGCCACAGATTTTCCCACCCCCTACATAGCAAGTGGCCAAGAAAAGGGCATTAGACAGTGGTCAGACCAGACTACCTCCACAGGGGCTTCCATTGAAATGGAGGTATTTGACAAAATCAAATCAATAGTGTGGCCTTCCCTGTGGGTGGGTCCAGTGGGTGTCAAAGTAAGATTGGGAGAAGCCGAAATCTCCACAAAAGAATTTACCAGGGAATCAACTGCATCATCAATATGTACATTTAGGTCTCATAAAACCGTAAAATTAGGATATTTTAGTAGCTTAGGCGCTAGAGCCTGGTCAAGGGAATTAATGAATTCCCCAGCATAGCCATGTGGCCGATAGAGTAAGACCCCATAAAATGAAGATTGAGCAGACTAGGATTTGCAAAAGCCCAAATCTTCCAACTGAAGGGTAGAACAGTTAAGTTTATTTCTGAAAGCAATAGCCAGCCCCCCTCCGTCGTTTGCAACTCTATCCAAATGCACACACACACTTAATTCTCAGGAAGCGAAAGTTGTAAGTCAGGGCTTGAATCCTCCCTCATCCAGGTTTCAGTCATAAAGAGAGCATCAAACTACAACTCTTCCAAAACATTATAAAATTCTGTGGCATGTCTGTGCAGGGAGTGAATATTTATTAAGGCTGCTTTTAAAGAAGCCAGGCTTTCTATAGCACCATTATACCTCTTTACATCAGTGTTCCTAAATTACAGAGAGGCCTTACAACTACCACATGTAACAGGGCCCACACAGTTAGAAAGAATCAACTTACAAACACTTACATTAAGTTTACCAAGGTCCCAAAGCTCCGCAGCAGTAAAAAAACACTTGAGAGTTGCTCAGTTGGCGTGGCGTGGCCGTGCAGGCGACCAAACTGGCCGCTTAGCTGCGTAGCTCCCGAGCCATCGGACGCCTTTCTCCTTCTGCCTGCATTATTAGCGCCCATCACCGCCTTCTCATGCGTGGCGAATGCTCGGAATGAGCCCGTGACAAAATGGGACTGATCGCGGATCCCACCGCTGCCTGCTGAGCCGCGTACCAGCCGCCTAAGCCCCCGGACCCGACGCGGCCCTCGGAGGCCCCGAGACGACAGGGGTCTCGGGTGAGCCTGAGGGCGGGGTCCGCGGAAGAAAACTGCCACGGGCCTGGGAGACACCGCTACACCAACGATTCTACGGGATGGAGCGGGGACCTCGGATGAGGTGTCCATTGCGATCTGCTCCCCCCGGTACTGGATAAAGCCTGCAAACACAGCCGCGACGAGAGGTAGGGGGTAGCATGCTGCCCGACCCCACCTTTCCTTATAGCAATGCCTTGGGCCATCTCAGGAACAACGCATGATGTGGCCCCGGCGCTAGTGCAGCCATAATCCTGGATCTAGTGGGAGCCGCTGTTCACATATATGAGCAGATGAAGTTTTGCAGGCTCTGGGTCCTCCCATTGTTCAACGCGCACTGACCTACACCTCAGCAGTGCTGCCAATGGTGGGGCCTGCAAACTGGCATCACGAGAGAGGGCACATAGCCGATTTGATGGCTGGCGGATGTGCTGTGTCTTGCATGGCAACTGAGTAGTAGTCTGCAGTGAGACTGGGAAACACCGTAACTAGAGACAGCGCCCCTTCCACTGCGTACCTGCGACATTTCGTCTATTGGCCTCGGGGAGCTGCTTCCCCTGCCTCCGCAACGTCATAATGGGGCGGACGGACCCCAAACAGCGGCAGCTCAGCTTTGACGCCGGGAAGACCCCTCGTCGCGATGATGCCGAGCCTCCTGCTGAAACAGAACCACAACAGATGGTGGGTGCTGCCGCCATTTTGACCAAGCTGCGTGCTGGGTTTCACTCCATAGATGCCAGACTAGACACCCTTTCCACGCGCCTTGATGATATCCAAGGCCGACTGGAGGCGCAGGACTCCCAGATCGGTAATGCCGAACAGCGTATCTCGGACCTCGAAGACACACAACCCATTGTGCAAAGGCGACTGTAGAAGACGGAGAACCTACTTAAGCAGCTTGTTATGAAGACGGAGGATTTGGAGGCTCGGTCGCGACGGAACAACCTCCGCATTGCGGGCATAGCCGAATCCACAAACACCGGTCCCATGGCCAAATTTGTAGAGTCTCTGCTTATAGAGGTGTTTGGTAGGGAGGCGTTCTCCGCCACATTCGCGATGGAACGAGCACACTGAACACTGGGACCTGTGCCAATACCTGGGGCGACACCGAGAATGATTATTGCCAGGGTGCTCAACTTCCATGACCGAGATGTGATACTGCGACTCCCTAGGGAGCGTGGTGCCCTCAGCTACCAGGGTTCAAATATATCTATCTTTCCGGATTTTACACAAATGGTGCAGGAGGCACGCCGCAAATATATAGACATCAAGCGTTCTCTCCAGAAAGTGAATGTCAAGTACGCTATGCTGTACCCGGCTAGGCTCCGCATCCATATCGGCGGCAAAGCACATATTTTTGATTCCCCGGAAGACGCTATGCAATTCTGGAAGAAGCAACAACTAAGAGACAAGCCGCAGGCGAGGGCTGACGGACGTGACCCCGGTTCCTAATGTTGGTATGCTGACTTGTGTCTTGGAATCCAACATGGACGCTCTTCAGGTTTTCGCTATACTTGGCTGGTTGATTTTGGGAGTCATGGGTGAACCGCTGGGGACATGTGTGTAAATAATCCCGAGACCACGCCTGGTTCCTGACTGCAACCCTGAGTACCTTCCATTTGTTAATGAATCTCCGTCACATAATGGGCAGACACAAACTCGATTTACGAACACTCCATGCTCCGATGGATCACTGGAGCGTTGCCTACCCCCGCAGGATGTTCTCCTGTCTGTTCTTCCCTCCCGTTCCCCCCTTTTCCCCCATTCCCTATGTTTGGAAATGTTTAATTGCGATTCACCGGGTGCCTTATTTATGCGTATCCGATGGGGGTGGGGGGTGGAAATGGGATTGGGTGTTTTGGTTGATTGTGTATGGTTTTGTCTTCTGTTGGTACAAAGCAGGTCTCGCTAGTATTAGGTTGGGTACACCTTCAATAAGTTTCTATCCTACAGTGCTTCATTTACAGAGGGCTGAATGACCCCCAATTGCAGGCACGGACGGTGCCTTAGTCTCAAATGCCTGTCCTGGAATGTGAGGGGTTTAGCTAGCCCTAAAAAAGGACGCCAGGTCCTAGCATATATGACCAGACACAGTATTCAAGTTGCCTTCCTTCAGGAAACACACTACGCACCGCTCCCTACACACGGGCTTGCGTCCTCATGGGGGGACCATCGTTTTTTCTCCAGCTACAGCACCTATTCCTGGGGAGTGTGCATACTAATACACCGCTCTCTCTCTTTCCAGGTAGCTGAGGTTGTGAGAGACACTGAGGGCAGATACCTGATGGTGATGGGATTGATGGGAGGGAAATCCGTTTTATTCATTAATGTGTATGCTCCCAATGTAGACACTACTGACTTCTTCCCTAACCTCACGACGCATATAGACCGACTGGGCGCTGACAATATCCTACTGGAAGGTGATTTTAATCTCACGCTTGACCCCATGACTGACACCACAGGTACGGGTCGTACCACTAAACCTCATGCCACGCAAGATCTATCCAGCTTACTGCAGTCGGCTCTGCTCGCCGATCCCTGGCTTAGACAACATTTTTTATTCCGCCCCACATGGCTCATGGTCCCGTATAGATCACTGGTACCCTACACCACAACTGCTCTTGGAGGTGCGGGAAATTGCCTACCTTCCCCGTACACTGTCGGATCACTCCCCGGTGATTCTCCGGATAGACTTTCCCACGGTGCCAATGCAGCGCCCGCTATGGCGCTTTCCTGCATCCGCGTTGCTGGATCAGGTAGGTAGGAGATGCCATCCGAGAACATTTTTTATTAAACGAAGGTACGGTTTCCTCTCAGCTAGTGCTTAGGATGCCTTTATGGGATTTATTCAGGGCGTCTGTATTTCAAAACATGCCGGCGTACTCCGGTCCAAACGAACTGAACTGGAGAATCTCGAGAAAAAGCTTACAAATATGGACGCACAAACACAGGCTGCTCCTTTCCCAGAATCTCTACGCGACCGCGCAACTCTATTGACCGAATTCACGGAAGCGGCAACTCGCGAGGTCAAATACCTTGGTAAATACGCCATGGCCTAAACATACGGGGAGGGGGAGAGACCCGGCAGGACGCTTGCCACACCAATGCTCATCGTATCGCCCACTGTCCCTACTCAAGCAGGACTATAAAATACTTGCCAAAATATTAGCGACCCGGTTGGCATTACTGGTCAATACTTCGCTATGCCCCTACCAGGCTGGGTTTGTTCCCGGCCAGTCCACGACTCTTAATCTACGGGTGATCTTCTCTGTGATGAACCAAATGGAGCCCACACTACCAGCGGCTGTCGTTCTTCTCGACGCCGAAATGGCGTTTGATTCCCTGGAGTGGTCTTTTTTGTACGCTGTAATTCAGAAGCTGGGGATCTCAAAGGGTTTCTTAAGCCTAGTACGCCTCCTATATACTAACCCTGTCGCCCGATTGAAACTTAATGGTGCAATAACACAGCAATTTCTCTTATCGCGTGGCACTAGACAGGGATGCCCCCTATCGCCCTTATTATTTATTATTGCAACGGACCCCCATGCCCGACATATACAGGAACGGCATCTTCACCGAGGACTGCAATTGCACAAAGGCCCGCTAACTGCATCCTTCTATGCGGACGACATAATGCTATATGTGCGGAAGCCGGCAGACAACCTGGCTCCGCTCTTGCGTGAGGTAGTCCGCTTCGGAGTTTATTCAGGTTTAATGATAAACTGGACTAAATCAGAAATTTTCCCATTAACGCCGGCGACAACCCAGGAAGAATTTGAGTTCCCCCTGCAATGGTGCATGGACCCACGCACCCCCCCCCCTCCCCCCAAGTACCTAGGTATATACTTGCATTGCAGTGCCCCAGAGGTAGTCCGATAAAATTATGGACCAGCAGTGGACCGTCTCTCAATGCAGGTTGACAAATGGATCAAGCTTCCCCTTTCCATAGCTGGCAGAATTGCCATACTAAAACTGGTGGTGTTGCCACGCTACTTATACCTCTTCTTAAATATTCCGATTGCTTTGACCGTGAAATTTTTCGACACATTACGTTCATTACTCAGTCGTTTAGTCTGGGCAGGCAGACAGCCGCGAATAAGCTGGGACACACTTACTATGCCCTACGAGCGGGGAGGTTTTGGTGCCCCAGATTTTTATTTGTACTACCTTGTGGCCCAAACCCACTTCACATATTATTGGTATCACCCAGATGCCCGGATTCAATACCTCAAAGCCGAACGAACCCAAATATACCCCTAACCCCTGACTGCCATATTACCACAAGGGTTGGCGCGCTCGCCTGGTGAGATCCAAACTTTACCTACGACTTGCTGGGCGTGGACCAAACTACGGCGATACCTCCTAAAGGATTCCTTATATTCGCCACATCTGCCACTGGCAGATAATCCGTGGTTGCCCCCCACTACTGAAGTTCTTACCAAACAAACATTAAGCAAACATGGGCTCCAAACTGTTGGGGACCTATTTAAGGATTCCCGACCATGCACAGTAGCAGAGCTTACCTCCCACGGGGAGGTTACATACATGGACAGGTTCTTATTAAACAGAGTCCACAGCTCACTGATGGGGGCGTTGCCAAGTGGGCAGGTGGAACCGGCAGAGTTCCTCCCTCTCACGCTTGTTATTACATCATCAGACGACACTCGCCTAGTTTCACGCTTATACCGCCTTTCATTATCCCTTTGTCCTATGGCCGGCACTAAAGCGCGAGCAGCCTGGGAAAGAGACCTAGACATACCCATAACTGATGATATTTGGCACTACTGCTGTGCACAGACACGGTACATCTCGAACAACCACCGACACAAATTACTACATTTTAAATATCTACATAGAACTTACATCACCCCGAAGCGGCTGGCTAAGATAGATCCAAACACGCCACATGTGTGCGCTAGGTGCCTTATGGCTGACGTGGACTTTTCACATATCGCATGGGACTGTACACAAATACAACCATACTGGGCAGATGTCTTCCAGCGTGTGTCACTTATGGTGGGACAGGTGATACAGCCCGCTCCTTTACTGGCATTGCTGGGCTATGTCCATCCATTGCCAAAAGCTATCCGGTGGTTTACTGCGATAGCTATGCTTCTTGCAAAGCGCCAAGTCTCTATACACTGGGGACAAGCACGTACACTAGCGGTGAAGGTCTGGCTCCGAGACCTGATTCACTGCGACACTATGTGTGAACTTTATGCTACACTATTACCGCCCACTTCCCACCCTCGGGACATTTGGCAACCACTGAAGGGCTACTAACAGGATCACCCCCTCGATGAGACCTGAAACGAGTGTGTTGGTGCGGAGATAGGAGTACCAGGGCTGGAGTATTGAAAAATGCAGTGCATTATCACGTGAAACCTAAAGCATACCTAATGTGGAACGAATTTTGCCCTTTAGCACTTATTGCAAATAGGATTGTACCCAAACATACTGTTCTGTGAACCGTTTTTTTCTACTTATGAGAGACCTTAACCCTTTCTTTCAGTAGTGCTTTTGTACCTTGTTTTGTTGATGTGTCTTGGATGTTTCCTTTTTTTTTTTTCTTTTCCTTTTATCGACATGATGGTATATTCATGATGTTACGATCTGTGCATTATTGGCACTGTTGTGCTGCTGTTATTTCCGAAAAGATCAATAAAGAAATTTTTTTTAAAAAATTTAAAAAAAAGAGTTGCTCAGTTGGCAGAAACAGGCATAGTGGCTGGTGCTGGCCACTGCCAGGACATGGACGAGCACAGACAAGCTTGCCTTTGGCACACCAGCGCGCGTGCGTGCCATGGGCATATATACAGCCTGATAAAGTGCTTTTAGGCTTTAATCCTTTGGACTCCAAATAAAATGAGCAATTTGTTACATCATTGTGTCTTCGAGTAATTATAGGGGGAAAAAAATCAATGACTTGGTATCTCTGAGACCAACTACTCATCACAGTAAGCAAATATCGATGGTGGCATCCGTTTTCGATCAACTTTGTCATGGAAAGGTCATAAACGGCAATATATTGTAATTTTTTTTTCAACTCGCAAAGTGCTGTTGTGTTTTTCTCTCAAGCATTAGAAAGTGGAGTCTGGATGCTATCAAATTATAATACGCATCAAAGGTTCCTGTAGTTTTATTACATGGCCTACAGTGCCTGTTGCGAAAGGTAGTGAAAAGGTGTCATAGCTGCGAAAGGAATCTTCCTTTGAAGTTAATCATAGTTTATCAGTGAAGGCAATCCATCTTGACCTGGGTATGCCAATTGCCAGATTTAAGGGATGAACTTGGATTGTTAGATCTTGGTTTCATCAGTGCAACACGGATTGGTATACTTTACGACAGCTCATTTATCTCGACTTATGTCCAGTTGCTAACTACAGTTTAACAGATCAGTAACGAGGGGCATGGCCATGCCGGCGACTAAGATGGCGACTCATCAGTGAAGCTCCGGCTCAACGGGCCCTCAAACTTCCAGGAATTGGGTCGAAATCAACATCTGCGACCATCCTAGCAACGATAATCTGCACTTTACTGTAAGCGGCATGTGATGTTACTTTTTAAGAGTGTCTAGCTACACGTGATGCATTGATCTCTGGTGGATGGGTGGCAGCTCGGCATACACCTCAGAGGCCCTGCAGCAAGAGGGGCTGCAGATGAGCATGAGGTTTGAGGCTGCCGAGCCTCACTGAGCTGTCAGCACCGCTCTCTGCACCTGGCGGATTTCCCAACAAATGCTGACAAGTAAGGGGGATGCTTGCGGGGCGAATATCCAAGTGACAGCACTGACTCAGGGAGTGAGCCTGGACAAACATGCGGGAACACCGCGAGCCCCTGAAGCGTGGCCCATACGAGGCCTGATCCCAACGCCTCTGTTGCTACCATATATCCTGCTTACTCCAGCGCCCTACCTCCTCCTGGATCCTGGTAGGGCATATGGGCAGCGATCCCATTGGTCTGGGCCGAAGGACTGCTCTGTCCCAGTGGCCTGCACTGCGGCAGGCACATCGGGACTGGTAGGCCACATCTCCTTACACGCGGAGTGGCGGGTCCCACCTTTTTCCTCACTGTGCTCTGGAAGCGGCGGCTAGTTGAAACTGTGGAGCTCATCACACCTACCTGGCACCTGCATACAGCTGATCACTTCCCAAGCGGCTCGAAGTTGTTGCAGCCGCATCTGCTGTTCACTCTCCTGCCCAGCCAGTAAACAGAAGAGCTGCACGATTGCCAAGCCCTCCAAGGCCAGATCCTCAGCCTTACTCGACAGGGCGCTCTTTGCCTACTAAGTCGCTCTAAAACAAAAGTGAGGAGAGATCCACAAATCCACGTCACGACCGCCTCCACTCAGCTTTGGCATTCCACACACCCTAGGACACGCGTGCTCACTGACATTGTACACAGCCAATTGACAATGGTGCAATGCGACCCAAAACAATGAAAGCTTTCCTTTGAGCGTTCTAAGGAGGTCGGATGGGCAGACACCCCAACAGAAATGGAAGAAGGTGTTGCTGTGACCACAGACTCGGAACAACTGACTGGGATGGCTGCCATTATGGCAGAGCTTCGCGCAGGCTTCCGCTCTATAGGTGCTCGATTGGACTCGCTCACCAGCAGTATTGACCGCATTGGGGAACGTCTTGATCATCAGAACATTAGACTGGGCAGTGCAGAGGAACATATATCTGGCATGGAGGACGGTGCTACGGCCACTGCTAAAAGGTTGGAGAAAGTGGAGCAACTCCTCAAAGCCGTGGCAGTTTAGAACAAAGACTTGGAAGAAAGATCCTGCCGCAATAATATTTGCATTATTGGCATTGTGGAATCCACTGATATGGCCCCCCAGGACCAGACTATGGTACAGCTTCTTGCAGAACTTTTCGATCGCCAAATTTACACGCCTAAATTTGTCATAGAGAGAGCCCACCAATCTTTTGCCCACGCCCAACTCCAGGTGCTATGCCCCATCCCATTATCACCCGCCTACTTAATTATAAAGACTGGGACACGGTGCCCCGACTGGCACATGATAAAGGTCCGCTACACTACCAGAGCTCTGCCATCTCCTTTTTTCCTGACTACACAATGGTGGTCCAAGATGCATGGTGCAAGTTCGCGGATGTCAAAGCTTTCCTACGCAAGAACAAACTGAAATACGGCATGCTATATCCGGCCCGCCTCAGAGTTTCACTCAAGGGAAAGCTCGTTTTTTCGATGCCCCTTCCGATGCTATGGCCTTCTGCAAACAGTATGGCAAGGAGACCTCGCCCTCCCGCCGCAGCATGCCAGACCGCACACCACCGTATCTACATGCCTCGGCGAGCACAGACCTCTTCCTGCCTGACTGAACTGTGCTCCATGTTACACACCCTGGAATAGCCTTCTTTTGGTCAAACAATTGTCCATGTCTCCGATTGCCCGGCAGAACTTTGCATATTCTCGTTATCTGACCCTGCTTCTGCTTGCCATGCATTATATGTCCAATTCCTATGTTTTCTTATTGGGTTTTATTTTTCAAAATGGTGCCCGATTGCCGCAGCATTGCCCACCTCCAGTGGTGTATACCGACTTGGAAACTGTTGGGGTATTTGTTTTTGTTTGTTATGGGATTTACTGGGTGGCATGGGGCCTTCTATGGATGGGGGGAGGATGTTGGATACTGTTAAGGGTTTTGTTTATATTCGTTGATCTTGCTAGCCCGGAAAGAGATCATACCATAGATGTGCATGTATATTCATACATAAACCCTGTTTATGGGTTTCCGTTTGTGTGGAGGGGGTGCGGGAGCAGGAGGCGGAGTGGGGCGGGGCCAGGCTGATGTTCTTCCGGGCTGGACCTTTTAAAAGGCAGGGGGGAGAACGGACGCGCAGCGGACGCGCGCAGCGGGCGCGCCGCTGGCGCGCCGAAGGCGCGCCTAAGGCAAGCCCGTCTGCACCCGTCCGAGCCCGGCCGGGACCAGGGGCCAGAAACCCTGTCCCTCGATCCTCCCATAAAGTGATGTATACCTCTCTGCAAATTAGAGAGCTTAGGGACCTAGACAAAACAGATTGCCTCCACTCTATGTCCCTGGGTCATGGGGATTCTTCCTGTACAAAATGCCCTTTCACACTGAATAGCAGTTTGGGACATCACGGACAGAACCTTGTATTTACAACCTACAAAATGTTCTCACTCAATTGTAGGTCCCTTCCTAAACACTCGGGAGAGCTGAAAATGCTCATTGAGGACAGGAAGCCGGATGCCCTCTTCCTAACAGAAACATGGATGCACAAAGACTCAGCCCCCGATGTGGTCTGTACGCTACCCCCAGGCTATAATATCCAGCATAATGATCGAGTGGGAAAAAAGGTGGTGGCGTTGCCATAATCTACAAAGATATTTTTAATTGTAGAACCAAACCTAACCTAGTACCTAACTGTGAGAGTCTTTTTTTCTCTCTCTCCCTATCAGCTACCCTATCTTTCACGGGAATTCTTATCTATCGGCCTCCGGGCCCTGGGGGCCCTTTCTTTAGCTCACTCCCAGAAGTGGCAGCGGCGCTAGCAAAATCAGCCAGTAACTTTACTTTGATAGGGGACTTAAATCTTCATTTTGAAGACCCTAGTAAAAGAGAGGCATTTGAGCTGATGCAAGATCTTGCCGCAATACAACTTGTACAAAAAGTTAATGCACCAACGCACATAAAGGGTCATACTTTGGACCCAGTGTTCACCAATATTTTGGAGTTGACAGTAGAGACTCCCATCCCGTTACCATGGACTGATCATCTGATGATCCCTTTCTCGCTAGAATTCCCCCTTCACTGCAAAGCTAAGGAGCATAAGTCGGCGAAAATCCGACCATGGTCCAAGCTCTCCGCTGAGACATGGTCAATACAACTTCTTAATACAAAACCTAATTTTGGGACTGATACTCTCTCGGCAGCTGAGGCACTCAATCATTGGTTAGAATCTACACTGGATAAAGTCATTCCGAAAAAAAAATTAATCACAGTGTGAGAGAAAATATTTCCCCATGGTACTCACCCCAGCTTAGATCGCTCAAACAAAAATGTAAACAACTAGAGAGGATTTGGAGGAAAGATTTCAGTGAAAGCACAAAACATACTTACAGAGAAGCCATAAAGCGATACCAAGTGGAAATTAAAAGGGCGCAGTCATCCTACTATGAGGATAAAATTAAAGCAGCATCTAACGCACCCAAAGAAATCTTTAAAATCACTAAATCCCTCCTTGAGCCCTCTCTCCATGATATCCCTAGAAATTCATCTAAGGGACAGTGCAATGAACTGGCGAGTTACTTTCAGGAAAAAATACAAGCTATCTATAAGACCCTCCCTGCATCCCCACTACCTAGTGATTTAGATATTCCCTTGATGGAAGTAGCTGGGCAACAGGATCAGGGAGTAGTGGTAGCAGCTACTCCCACCTTGGAGAAATTTCCTCTCTTGGATATGGAGACTCTTGTTAAAATCTTTGCCAAAATAAAATCTGGATCCCCTCTAGACCCCGCCCCTCCACATATTCTATTTAAGGCTAAAGATGTGATTTTTCCAGCTATCCAGGAGGTGCTTAACATGTCCATCACCAATGGACTCGTGCCATCGATATGGAAGCATGCTATGGTAAAAGCACTACTTAAAAACCTAGCCTGGACCCAGAAGCACTGAGTAACTACCGGCCCATTTCCCTCCTTCCCTTGCTTAGTAAGATCTTAGAAAAACATATAAACTCCACCCTATCAGCCTTCCTAGAAACCCATGAACTACTTCACCAATCTCAGACGGGTTTCCGCCCACAACATGGCACGGAATCCGCACTAACGGTTGTGGTTGAGGAAGCTAGGAGGATAGTGGATCAGGGAGGAGTGGCGGCCATTGTCCTCCTGGACCTTAGTGCGGCATTTGATACGGTCAACCACAATGTTCTTATTGAACGGCTAAGGAGAATCGGGGTAGCAGGAAGTGCTATCGCCTGGATTCAATCATTCCTTAATGACAGAGTTTTTCAGGTCTTTTCGAAGGAATCCATTTCCAGCCCTCTCCTTCTGAATTATGGAGTGCCCCAAGGATCCTCCCTAAGTCCTACGTTATTTAACGTATATATGAGGCCACTAGCGGAGGTCATCCAGCCATTTGGGATCAAAGTGGTCACCTACGCGGATGATACTCAGCTGGTGATATCTCTTAATCATCCACGGACTGATCCTGCAGACCTGGAGCTCTGCCTAGGAAAGGTAGCTACCTGGATGCAACACTCCTGCCTTAAACTGAATGGAGAAAAAACAGAAATCATGTATATGGGCAACACTGCCAAGCTAACTCCCACACTATCATGGCCTCAGTGCCTGGGTGCCCCTCCAATTCCGAAGTCCAAGATCAAGAGCCTCGGTGTGTGGCTGGATGACTCACTCAAATTTGACCAGCAGGCAGTGGCAGTGACGGGGCGTGTCACGGCATCCTTAGGAAACTACGGAAAGTCCTCCCCTATTACCCACTGAAGCGAAGAAGATAGTAGTCCAGGCCCTGATTCTTTCGCGGCTGGACTACTGCAATTCATTGTATCTGGGAGCCCCAAAATCCACCCTAAGGAA
Organism: Calotriton arnoldi; assembly: GCA_963921515.1. NCBI lineage: Eukaryota > Metazoa > Chordata > Amphibia > Caudata > Salamandridae > Calotriton > Calotriton arnoldi. Next base: position 681,515 of record CAWUFW010003752.1, on the reverse strand, counting down.
ACTCCAGGTGGCCCAGAACTGCGCAGCACGACTTCTGACAGGCTGCAGTAGTAGGCAGTCAGCTAGCCCCAGTCTGAAAGCCCTTCACTGGCTACCAATAAAGGAAAGAATTTCCTTCAAAGCCTTATGTACTGCTCATAAGACCCTTATGGGCACAGGCCCCAGAATTAATCAGCATTTGATCACCGCCTACCTCCCCAGGAAATCTCTTCGATCGGAGAATTTAAATCTAGCCTGTATTCCTAAAATCAACAAGCAGCGGAGTGGAGGCCGCTCCTTTTCATATAACATAGCTGGACTGTGGAACTCCCTCCCTCTTAATCTCCGCCATGAAACTACCCATCTCTCTTTTCGGAAGGGTCTTAAAACATGGCTATTCCAGAACAGTACCTGCTAGCCTTCCCCTACTAGCCCTAATTGCCGTCAGCGCTGGGATGCCTTTGGGTAGCCATGCGCTCTATAAATGCTAATTAATAATAATTAATAATAATAATAATAAACACTATTAGATGACAGCAACACGATTGGGACCACACAGCTAAGCTCACATTCTTGTCTTGGAAGGTTCGAGGCCTTAAGAACCCTTGCAAATGCAAGCAAGTGCTTTTCTACCTTACCACGCAAGACATAATTGCATTTCTACAAGAGACATATCTACCCCCAAGGACTTCCACCACATTTGCATCCTCTTGGGGCCCTAACAGATACTTCTCAAGCTACAGTACTTACTCACGCGGAGTCTGCACGCTCATACACAAAGTCTCCCCTTCCACCACACTGCTAGTATTATAGATGAGGGAGGGAGATATGTCATAGTGGGAGGAACCATGACCGTCAATGTTTGCTCTACGTAAATGCCCCAGATGTGGATTCCCCGGACTCCTTCCAAGAACTCGTCGACACTGGGGTTCATGGATGCTGACATTTTTCTACTGGGGGTGGTAGCCTTGACATGATAGTTGACCCCCTGCTGGACTCCACTGGCACAGCAGCAGGTGGCAAGTCATGGTTTCTATGGGTCCTCCGGGATATTAATGACACTTATCCCCCAAAGGATGCATGGCGCCTGCTGAAACGCGCTTGTACTCCTGGGTACACTTTTTATTCCACGCCCTACAATGTGTGGACAAGCATAGATTTCTGGTTCATATCAGCAAATGCCCCACCATGGTTGGTGGATGTGAAGCACCTTCTGTGTACACTGTCGAATCACTCGCCAGTGCAGTTGGTCCTGGAGGTGCCTTTCGTTGGAGTCCTGGAGCGCCAATGGTGACCCCGAGCACCACCTAACACGATGAGGTGTTCCGCTCTGAGCTGCGGGACTCAATTGTGGAATATTTTTAACTAAACGAGGGTACAGTTGCTCTGCAGGCCAGGTTAGGGGACATCTTCAAGTTGTACATATGAGGAGTCTGCATCTCCAAACACACAGGGGTGCTGTGGTATATATGTAACAGCCTAGTCTGTATTGAATCTGAACGGAGCGATATAGACCATCCAGACTCTCAACAATGCCACAGGCCACAGCTGTATCGCCGTGCGACACTAATGGAAGAATATCAAGACCTGGCTTAGAGTGAAACAGCCTATCTAGGGAAATATGAGCAGGCCTGAGAGTACTGTGCCCGCCTCGTGGTGATGGTTGAGCTACAGCTATCAAATGGGGGCAGAGTGATGGATAATCGAGATGTCATTATGAGCTTCTCTATTACTACACACAGTTGTACACCTCACGAGCCAGCAGGGACGAATCTATCCAAGCGGACTATTTGTCTGAAGTAGCAATGGTCTGGAATGCCTAGCGACAATTCCTGAGCAAATCTGTCTCTAGTGGAGAGAAATCATTCAAGCCATTGACCCCCTAGATGGGTCCAAGGCACCCAGCCTGGACGGACTTACAGGGCCACACCTTTGGGAAATGTACGTTGAAGTTTTAGAATCGGGAACTCTTCCACTCTTCCACTGTCTCTGAGGGAGGCGGGGAGTACCCTATTATTGAAGCCTGGCAAGGATCCACAACACTGTACCTCATATCACCCATTGTCGTTACTCAACTTTGACAATAAAATTCTTGCTAAAGTCCTTGCGACTCAGTTGACCCTGCGGATTGACCAAATCATCTTGCTTGCCCAATCGGACTTTGTCCCTCGCTGCTCAAACGCCTTGAATTTGCGTGCGGTGTTCTCGGTGCTGAGCAGGATCTCACCGAGTGTCCCGGTGGCTTTTGCCCTGTTAGACCTAGAGCAGGCATTTGATTCTCTGGAATGGCCCATCCTGCATGCAACACTGCATAAGGATAAGTTACTTACCTGTAATCCTAGTTCTCTTCCAGGGGTATCCTCATCAAAGTCATAAGCACTGAATATTCCCGCCCACGTGCGGGGGGTCCCCGCACGTGGGCGGGAATATTCAGTGCTTATGACTTTTGATGAGGATCCCCTGGAAGAGAAATTGGGTTTACTGCGTCGGTTAATCGCACTTATTATGCTAGTATACTCTAACCCATTGGCCAGAATGCGAGTGAACAGCTCCCTTTCAGAACCCTTCGCCATTTCTAGGGGTATTCGGCAGGGTTGCCCCCTGTCGTTACTCCCCTATATCATAGCCATGGCCCCTCTGGTCCGTCATTTACAGGAGAGACGCCTGCATCGTGGTCTGCATTTAACGCCAGGTCCCCTGCTCCTCTCACTTTATTTGTTGTTTATATGTCATACGGCATACAACTTGGGCCAGACTGTGCGGGAGATTGTTCAGTTTGGCGGGTTCTCCGGCCTTCATATAAATTGGGCCAAGTCGGAGCTGTTCCTCCTCACGGAAGCCAACACCCCCATAGCATGTGAATATCCACTCACTTGGTGTGACGGTCCAACCAAGTATCTAGGCATCATATTGCACCACGATAAGGAGCAGGTGATCCGTCTGAACTGTGGTCCAGCCACACAAATCGAATGCTTCCCCCTTTCTATTGCTAGCTGTATCGCTATCATCAAAATGGTCGTACTCCCCAGATTTCTGTATTTTTTTTTTTTTAATATACCCATCTCTCTTAACAACAGCTTCTTTGACACCCTGACTGGCCTTTCGTTGCGACTAGTTTGGGCCGACCATAGACCCCAGATAAAGTGGCGCACATTAGTGCTTCCTTATGATAGAGGGAGGTTTGGGGTACCTGATTTCCAGCTGTATTATCTTGCTGTGCAATGCCATTATTCATATCATTGGTACCATGCTGACGCACGTCTCCCTTACACCAGACCTGAGAGGGTTCCGGCAGGGTCATCGCCATTGAAGTCCCTACTCCAGAAGGGCATAAAGCCTCAGCCGGATGCACAAGGGTGACCTGTTATACTCCTCTGCGCTACCGTTGGCGAATAATCCTTGGCTCCCTATCACCCAGGAGAAGTTGGTTCAACGCACTCTCTTACACCATAATCTGCACACATTTAGGGACCTTTTTCCACATGGCCACATACTCTCTCATGCCAACAATGGCAGATTCACAAATGCTACTTACATGGATCATTTTGTCCAGCGGCACATACACAGCGCACTGAATACACTAGTTCCCTCTTCTTCGCTTGCCCCTGAGGAGTTTCCCTCTTTAACTTTGGTGAGAACAGACACTGGGGGGGAAGTTGGTTTCCAGGCTTTATTGTGCATGCGTGACTATGCAGCCAGCATGGGATGGGAAGATCAGAGAGGCCTGGAAACGAGACCTAGGTTGCCCATTACCCAACAAGGTATAGTACCACTGTTGTGAACAGACCAAACTGGTTACTCCCAACCACAGGCACAAACTCCTCCACTACAAATTTCTACACAGGGCACACACTACACCTGTTGCGCTCGTTAAAATTGACCAGGCTAGATCCTCTAAATGCCTCAAATGCCTGGGAGAAGATGCGGATTTCATACACTTAACATGGACCCGCCTTCCTAAATCGGAGTATTGGCATGATGTGTTTTCCGGACTGCCTTTAATGATACAGACTGGGCTTGCACCAGACCCCCTTGTGGCTCTGTTGGGTTACATGCATGACGTCCCGAAGGGGGTCTGAGATTTACGGCAATAGCACTGTTGCTGGCGAAACGAGAGATTGCATTACACTGGGGCAGTAGACACCGTCCAACTGTAAACGCATGGTTGAAAAGCCTAACATACTGTGACAATACTAGTGAAGTCTATGCCACGAGGCAACCCCCTACATCCCGGCCAAAAGACATTTGGCAACCACTACTCGAGTATATGTTGTCATTGGAAACTTCTAACCTGGACTGAGTTGCTGTGTTGTGCCTGGTTTAGGATATTGTAATGTACATGCCGACTCCTCTTGTGGGGGTAACCCCCACTATTGTGTACTGCAATGAGATAGCATTGGTCCTCCCTTGGCTTTATGTTCTTTATGCTGTTGTCCTGTACTCACTGTTTCAAGGTGGCTTTTCCTGTTAAATAGATATGATAATTATTTATGGAATGTTTGCCCACTGCGTGGGTTGTTTCTTTGTCTGTTTCTGTGAATAAGCAAACATATGATAAATAAAGTTTAAAAAGAAACAAACAGATCAGTAACGAATGCCCTTTCTTTCTTGAACTTCTCTAAAGCCAAAATAGATCTAGGCGGGTTCAACAGGTGAAATAATAATTCTAATTTAAAAAAGGCTACAGCACAGATTAGTTAAGAAACTTTTCTACTGCACTGTGCAAATAATAAGACAGGTGCCTGATCTCTGACACCGCTAAAGTTAGGGATATGGACTTTTACTTAAAAGTCACATTACCTCCTACCTCCGATCGACTTCAATTTTAAAAACAGGTCCCCTTCTGTTAGCAATTAATATAGGAGTAGAGGCTGGAGCGTGTAAATAGGAAAAACGCTGTCCGTTTTGCAGTTACACGATACTCTCCATGTTTCATTAGTCATTATCAAATTAAGGAATGGAGGCATGAGATTCACCAATCCTTTTTTCAGAATCATTGGATTCAAATATTAAAGCTGCTTTCTTACTTTGATCTAATGAGCATTTAGTACTTCTCTTTTTGATGTTTAAGAATACATAGTAATCATAAAATGTAGGTTTTACTCCTGTAGAAGTATGTGCCTTTAGAACAAAAATCAAATATCAGCACTGATTACTTTCCAGTAGGCTGGAGACAAAACAATAGCGCTGCCACATTAACCTCTGACTCTTTTAAAATGTGTTGCAAAAGGAATAGGGTCATACATGTGAAAAGTGTACAGCAATTAACCCTTGACGGGAAATCTATAATGTATTAATTCCACTTTATTCATTTGCAAGCGCCAATTTCTCTTGTCTCTTAGGGCAGAAGGTAAAGATAGAAATGAGAAAAAGAACATTAGGCAAAAATCACAAGACTAATTGAAAAAACATCTAGACGTTTAGAAAGGACCACTCTAGATATTAGTATGGTATAGCTTGGAATAAAGGTAAGTACTTCTGATGACTACTGTACCTTTTTTTTTAACCAGTGAGTCCCAGCTTGAGAGTGGGTAAATTCGGGCAAGTCCTATGAATGCTATGCACATGCCCATACTCAGTAGTAGTAAGAATACTAGCAAATAATACTACACAGGCATAGGTTAGGGCTAGCTGCTGACATAGAAAGGCACAATCTATATTAACAACTAAAGAGAGAGGGAAAGTTCACTCTTCGTCCCCCTGACGAAACTACTAACTAACAACAAAAGAGCGAAGAAAATCTCTACGATAACACGAGGAGAAACCTCTTTCTTTAAAAGAACCCTCACTCACCAACCTAGTTGGTGACATGCTTCATCATTGGGTTCCCACCAGAGGGACCGAGTGTCCCCCGGTGTGCTATGACGCCTGGAATTCCAGCGGAGCAGGTTTATTGGAAGGGTAGTGAAAGTGTGCAGGATGTGCAAATTAAAAGAACACTGGTTGCTTCCCAAAACAATTTTTAATGGTGGAGAACCAGTGGTCGATTAAAACTAGTGAGACGGACCCGAGCTGGCTAATTAAGTAAACCAGGAGAGTCCGATTTAAAAGTGAAACTTGGTCAACATGTTTCTGCTTATATATGCACCATTAGCTAAGCATTCTTCAGGACCTAACAACCCATGGCGGTATACGCACGCTAAGGCGTATCCTAACCTATGGGGAGTGTGCGTAAGGCAAAACTCACGGTTTTACCAATGCGGCCTTGTGGAACTTCCAAAAAGCCGCTGTACTCTGAAAGAAAGAGAACAAATATAAAACAACACACGACCACTATGTGACCACTGTGATACTCATCAACAGGTGCAACAGAGGATTAAAGTGCTATAACACCTCGTGCTTAAAAGAGCCTGGGTATATGACGCGGCCCAAAATACGTTTAGCCCAAAACTCAGGCGAACGTGCCAATCGGACAACCAATTCGTCCACTTACATTGAAAGACAGGTCTTGACACATTGTGACTTTCGCTCATACAACCATATCAAGCAGGCTACTACTCCGTATCCGAGTATAGACGGAGGAGTCCTAAATCCGGGTCATTCACCGTAACACTTCGACTTCAATGTAATTCGAAATTGACACTTAATTCTAGATAAATCAAATTGCTCAGTGATAGTGCCCTAACACAGCGCAAAGCGAACGCGCTGTGCAGAAAAACGTAAAAGCATGGAGAAATCAGCGCTTACGTGAAGGTTAAATTGGCTTCACTTCATGGATTCCGGGAAAAGGGTAGAGCTACCTATAAGAGCAATCTGGTTAGAATCAGGCCTTGTCATCTCCTGAGCCATCTGTATTGTATTCATTCCTTGAAAGTGGAATATAATCTGGGTTGGCGTACGGATACGTTTTCGTATACGAGAAACGCTTCAGATCTTTCTGAAACTTTTGTGCTTTAGATTGTGTTAAAGTGTCCTTATATTCATTAACCTCTCTGTTCAATTCATCTAGCCTCTTCTTGTAGCCTGTGAGTGTGGTTCTGAAATGGGTTTCTGTCAACTGAATTTCCACTAAGAGTGCCTCGGATAAACGGAGAGCTGTTAAGCAGCGAATTTGCGAACATCGCAGTAATATCCGATGTAAGAAGAACGTGACGAAACTCGCTGAACATTTCTTGCAGATAGGGCACACTGCTAATGACTTGAGCTGGACTATTATTGAACAAATGAAATTGGGTCCTAATACACAACAATTACTGTTTGAAAAAGAGCAACGTTGGATTTACCGTCTGTCCACCCACAAGCAAGGCCTGAATGATAATATTCCGTGGGGTACAGTGTTGAAGCGTTGATATTTGTACACTCCTTTTTGACCACTCTCCACTTCGTTTGGGTTAGTTTCCCTTGTATTCCAACGCCAAAAAATTCTTTCCTGGTTCTACTGCACTGATTATAGTTACTTGATATGTAATGAGCCTGATGGGATCATGGGTTTAGGTTCTTACCTACATTCGGATTTAAGTATGGGATTTAGTTTTTTTCCCCTGTAAAAACAGTGTCTGAAATGCCCCCCTTTTTGCCTTACACCTTTTGAAACCTGCTGTTAGTTGTGAATCTATCATTTTGACTCACTTATACCTGGAAGGTTTTTTAGACATTACTTTCCCTCTGTTTCGAGGTCTCTGTACTGTGTTTGGATCGACCAATTCAATAAAGTTTTATTGGTTGAGGGTGCAGGTTAGCGGTTTAGTTGTTTCCCCATCACGTGACCGGAACATTTTCAATCCTTTTCCGGGTCACGTGATGGAGCTCCGCTATTTCTGGATCGTTACTGCGACGTAACGGTAATATTCGGGTCCGTGGCAGGCAACAGGCAGGTCTGTAGTGGGTGAGCTCCGAGTAATAAGTAAGTGAATTGGGCAGTCAGGGCGCGCACCGATGTCTGTCAAAAGATATGTGACTTCCTGATTCTAACCAGATTGCTCTTATAGGTAGCTCTACCCTTTTCCCGGAATCCATGAAGTGAAGCCAATTTAACCTTCACGTAAGCGCTGATTTCTCCATGCTTTTACGTTTTTCTGCACAGCGCGTTCGCTTTGCGCTGTGTTAGGGCACTATCACTGAGCAATTTGATTTATCTAGAATTAAGTGTCAATTTCGAATTACATTGAAGTCGAAGTGTTACGGTGAATGACCCGGATTTAGGACTCCTCCGTCTATACTCGGATACGGAGTAGTAGCCTGCTTGATATGGTTGTATGAGCGAAAGTCACAATGTGTCAAGACCTGTCTTTCAATGTAAGTGGACGAATTGGTTGTCCGATTGGCACGTTCGCCTGAGTTTTGGGCTAAACGTATTTTGGGCCGCGTCATATACCCAGGCTCTTTTAAGCACGAGGTGTTATAGCACTTTAATCCTCTGTTGCACCTGTTGATGAGTATCACAGTGGTCACATAGTGGTCGTGTGTTGTTTTATATTTGTTCTCTTTCTTTCAGAGTACAGCGGCTTTTTGGAAGTTCCACAAGGCCGCATTGGTAAAACCGTGAGTTTTGCCTTACGCACACTCCCCATAGGTTAGGATACGCCTTAGCGTGCGTATACCGCCATGGGTTGTTAGGTCCTGAAGAATGCTTAGCTAATGGTGCATATATAAGCAGAAACATGTTGACCAAGTTTCACTTTTAAATCGGACTCTCCTGGTTTACTTAATTAGCCAGCTCGGGTCCGTCTCACTAGTTTTAATCGACCACTGGTTCTCCACCATTAAAAATTGTTTTGGGAAGCAACCAGTGTTCTTTTAATTTGCACATCCTGCACACTTTCACTACCCTTCCAATAAACCTGCTCCGCTGGAATTCCAGGCGTCGTAGCACACCGGGGGACACTCGGTCCCTCTGGTGGGAACCCAATGATGAAGCATGTCACCAACTAGGTTGGTGAGTGAGGGTTCTTTTAAAGAAAGAGGTTTCTCCTCGTGTTATCGTAGAGATTTTCTTCGCTCTTTTGTTGTTAGTTAATAGAAAGGCACAAGACAGAAAGTTTTGCTTTGTGAGTTGTCAAAGTCCTTGAACTTCAACAGTAAATCACATATAAGTCATGAATTAATGCAACTACACACAACCTGTGTCAATCATTTGTTCTACACTGTTATCGTGTTCACATAAGCCTCGTTTGCTGGCACTGCTACAAAAAAAGGTCAGAGAGGTAGAAAATAATCTTGCTTGCATTCAGTTGTGTGGTGTTACCTGTGCTATTGCATTATCTGGCTCCTCCTGTAACACTCTGTTAAGATCTTCTGCTGCTCGCTGGCAGTTGTTCAGGTGATAGTTTACAGTCGCCCGACGCAAGAGTCCTACAAAACAGAAAACAACCATTGTGGAACATTAATATCGCAATCTCTGTATACTGAAGGAACACAATTAACTGCGCAAGAGATTAGTAGGTGTTAATGGGTAATGGGCTCTAAAATTGCATAACATAATTATTCACAAAGCGCCTCTAAATATAAATTAGCAGAGTGTGGAGCGTCATCAGGCTGGTCAACATGGCGGACGCCGGCTAGAGAGCGCCTGCCTCGAGCCCATATATCCTTTACCATCCTATTGAGAGAGGCATGGGCCAGCGCAGCTGTGGAAATGCCATGCCAGTGCCCCAGGGTCTACACCGCACTTAATGCTGGCCCTGATGCTGTCCCGGCTGCTCATCTTCACAGGCCGCAGAGCAGGAGTCACACAGCCAGGCCCGGCTCCAGGAATTTGTATTTGGGTGGGCCAAGGGTGCATTCGGGTGGGCCACTGCGGGCCCGATTGTCACTTATATGTCTAGCCAGGCCTGCTTCAGGGCCCTCCTTTATCTCTTCTTAGTCTTACAAGGGCCAGTAAAACGCACTCTTTTCCAAATCTCTTTCTAAATGTTATCACTCTCAAAAAGTGTTTTTTTCCATGTAGTGTCCCCTTTGATGTGAAGAGGTTTGAGGTGGGAGCATCAGGCAAGTGACACTACTCGGGCTCCCTCTGTGAGAGCCTCCAGGGAGAATCCCTCTTCATACTACCTCCACCTGACATCGGACTCTGCAGCTTACTCCCTTACAGGCCTGATTATCCACTTTTCTACCACCCCTCTCCAGTGCACCTTATCTCACAGCTAACCTTGGGCCCCAGCCCCATATCAGACACCATCCAGTTCCACTTTCATTATTCCCGGTAAAAAACATTAGTAAAAGCACATTCAAACTTGAAACATTGAATATAGCAGTAAATGTAATTAGCATGCATTTTAAAGTATGCTACACAGTTGTCCTAATCACCCTACTGTTAATTAAATAAACGAAAACAGAGAGGCCATGACAGGGCCGGCTTTAGTGCTGGTGCGAAAGTCTTTTTTGGTGCCCCACCAATGACCTCTTTCTCCGTAGATACCTTTACTACCACCCTCCAACAGTGCCCTTCATCTCTCTGTAGCCCCTCCCCCTCAGACTCCCTCACTACCACCCACCACCAGTGCCCCTCATCTCTCCGTAGATCCCCCCACCCCATGACCTCCTCCTCGTATTCCCTCACTACCACCCACCACCAGTGCCCCTCATCTCTCTGTAGCTCCCCGCACCCCATGACCTCCTCCTCGGATTCCCTCACTGCCACCCTCCACTAGTGCCCCTCATTTCTCCGTAGCCCCCCCACCCCATGACCTCCTCCTCGGATTCCCTCACTGCCACCCTCCACTAGTGCCCCTCATTCTCCGTAGCTCCCCCCCACCCCATGACCTCCTCCTCAGATTCCCTCACTGCTACCCTCCACCAATGCCCCTCACCACTCCATAGCCCCTCCCCCATGACCTCCTCCTCGGATTCCCTCACTACCACCCTCCACTAGTGCCCCTCATTCTCCGTAGCTCCCCCCCACTCCATGACCTCCTCCTCAGATTCCCTCACTGCCACCCTCCACTAGTGCCCCTCATTCTCCGTAGCTCTCCCCCACCCCATGACCTCCTCCTCGGATTCCCTCACTTCCACCCTCCACTAGTGCCCCTCATCTCTCCGTAGCTCCACCCCCACCCCATGACCTCCTCCTCGGATTCCCTCACTGCCACCCTCCACTAGTGCCCCTCATCTCTCTGTAGTTCCCCCCACCCCATGACCACCTCCTCGGATTCCCTCACTGCCACCCTCCACCAGTGCCCCTTATTTCTCCATTGCCCCTCTCTCACATGCATTTCATTTGTTGTATAGCGCTAGTCATAGCAGTGTATAGTGTCACAGTACTTTAAATCATGCACACATTATACAGAGACAATAAATCAGTCTAGGGGAATGTCACATAAGCCAATGAGGATTACAAGGTGTAGGAATCACATGTCATCCATACTGGTGGGCATTATATTTTATGAGGGTTTGGTCTGGAGAAGCACAAACTCAGGATTTAAAGAGTACTCCAGTGGTTGGGGGTTGGCTTTACTTATAAAAATGTATAACTTCCCAAACAAACTCTTTTTAGCAACATTAGAATAATGAAAGACTGGAGAAGTTCTAACTATATCACAACACAAAAAAGCGAAGTTTGTATGCAGCTCTTTGATGACAGTTCATAGGTCACTGTCCTATTTTAGGATTGTAACTTCTGAACTGCAAGTAACACAAGGATCTCTGTGACAAAGGCAGTAACCCACTGAGCTATCTACATAAAATTCAGTTCATCTGCATCTAAAAACTACCAAAAGACAAATGATTGCTCTCCAGCAGGATCATAAATCACCAGTTATCTGAACATTTTTTATTGTTGTACATCGGTGGCAGATTCACCGCGAGGGCCAAGGCTCATGTTTGGGTGGGCCAGGCTCATGTTTGGGTGGGCCTGGCCCACCCGGCCTACCCGCTAGAACCGGGCCTGCACACAACCAGGCCCAGCTCCAGGAATTTGTATTTGGGTGGGCCAAGGGTGCATTCGGGTGGGCCACTGCGGGCCCGATTGTCACTTATATGTCTAGCCAGGCCTGCTTCAGGGCCCTCCTTTATCTCTTCTTAGTCTTACAAGGGCCAGTAAAACGCACTCTTTTCCAAATCTCTTTCTAAATGTTATCACTCTCAAAAAGTGTTTTTTTCCATGTAGTGTCCCCCTTGATGGGAAGAGGAGGTTTGAGGTGGGAGCATCAGGCAAGTGACATTACTCGGGCTCCCTCTGTGAGAGCCTCCAGGGAGAATCCCTCTTCATACTACCTCCACCTGACCCCGGACTCTGCAGCTTACTCCCTTACAGGCCTGATTATCCACTTTTCTACCACCCCTCTCCAGTGCACCTTATCTCACAGCTAACCTTGGGCCTCAGCCCCATATCAGCCACCCTCCAGTTCCACTTTCATTATTCCCGGTAAAAAACATTAGTAAAAGCACATTCAAACTTGAAACATTGAATATAGCAGTAAATGTAATTAGCATGCATTTTAAAGTATGCTACACAGTTGTCCTAATCACCCTACTGTTAATTAAATAAACGAAAACAGAAAGACCATGACAGGGCCGGCTTTAGTGCTGGTGCGAAAGTCTTTTTTGGTGCCCCACCAATGACCTCTTTCTCCGTAGATACCTTTACTACCACCCTCCAACAGTGCCCTTCATCTCTCTGTAGCCCCTCCCCCTCAGACTACCTCACTACCACCCACCACCAGTGCCCCTCATCTCTCCGTAGCTCCCCCCACCCCATGACCTCCTCCTCGTATTCCCTCACTACCACCCACCACCAGTGCCCCTCATCTCTCCGTAGCTCCCCCCACCCCATGACCTCCTCCTCGGATTCCCTCACTACCACCCACCACCAGTGCCCATCATCTCTCCGTAGCTCCCCCCACCCCATGACCTCCTCTTCGGATTCCCTCACTGCCACCCTCCACTAGTGCCCCTCATTTCTCCATAGCCCCCCCCACCCTATGACCTCCTCCTCGGATTCCCTCACTGCCACCCTCCACTAGTGCCCCTCATTCTCCGTAGCTCCCCCCCACCCCATGTCCTCCTCCTCAGATTCCCTCACTGCTACCCTCCACCAATGCCCCTCACCACTCCATAGCCCCTCCCCCATGACCTCCTCCTCGGATTCCCTCACTGCCACCCTCCACTAGTGCACCTCATCTCTCTGTAGTCCGCCCCCCCCATGAACTCCTCCTCGGATTCCCTCACTGCCACCCTCCACTAGTGCCCCTCATTCTCCGTAGCTCCCCCCCACCCCATGACCACCTCCTCAGATTCCCTCACTGCCACCCTCCACTAGTGCCCCTCATCTCTCTGTAGTTCCCCCCACCCCATGACCTCCTCCTCGGATTCCCTCACTGCCACCCTCCACCAGTGCCCCTTATTTCTCCATTGCCCCTCTCTCACATGCATTTCATTTGTTGTATAGCGCTAGTCATAGCAGTGTATGGTGTCACAGTACTTTAAATCATGCACACATTATACAGAGACAATAAATCAGTCTAAGGGGAATGTCACATAAGCCAATGAGGATTCCAAGGTGTAGGAATCACATGTCATCCATACTGGTGGGCATAATATTTTATGAGGGTTTGGTCTGGAGAAGCACAAACTCAGGATTTAAAGAGTACTCCAGTGGTTGGGGGTTGGCTTTACTTATAAAAATGTATAACTTCCCAAACAAACTCTTTTTAGCAACATTAGAATAATGAAAGACTGGAGAAGTTCTAACTATATCACAACACAAAAAGCGAAGTTTGTATGCAGCTCTTTGATGACAGTTCATAGGTCACTGTCCTATTTTAGGATTGTAACTTCTGAACTGCAAGTAACACAAGGATCTCTGTGACAACGGCAGTAACCCACTGAGCTATCTACATAAAATTCAGTTCATCTGCATCTAAAAACTACCAAAAGACAAATGATTGCTCTCCAGCAGGATCATAAATCACCAGTTATCTGAACATTTTTTATTGTTGTACATCGGTGGCATATTCACCGCGAGGGCCAAGGCTCATGTGTGGGTGGGCCAGGCTCATGTTTGGGTGGGCCTGGCCCACCCGGCCTACCCGCTAGAACCGGGCCTGCACACAGCTGTGAAAGTGAAGCATCGATGGGGACTGCTGAAAGCACCAACTCTGAGGTGGCTGCGGGACCCTGGGTCGAGCAGAGCTGCATTGCCTGGGGCCAGGTAGGGTTACCACCTGACCGGTTTTCTACCGACACCACAGGTATTTGGAGCGAGATATACCTCTGGTCATTATCCAGGACTACATGCACCACTGATGCAAAAAAGAAATAAACACAGGCAGACGGCAGCTTAACTGAGAACGTGGCTCATACAGGAGTAATAGGCTGCGCTGAATGAGGTGAGGTGCCCGTCACTCTACAATACTGGACTACCATGTCAGCAACTGGACATTCATCAACATACTATCTTCACCGATTGCATGGCACCCATGGAGTGGGGGGGAGTTGGGCCGCTCTGGCGCCATTCTAAAGGGGGGGTCCCTGTTTTTGGAGCCACTCCAGGCTCCTGGTCTGTTGTCTCCCAAAGCAGGCTGCATTTGCTTCCTGCAGTGGCTGGCCATTGGCAGAGAGGAGACCTAGTGCACCTGTGTGTAGTGCAGTGCAGATCTCCCTAAAGAACATGTTACTTACCTTTGGTAATGCCTTATCTGGTAGAGACTCTCTCAAGCCACAGATTCCTTACCTTAGAATTATCCCCAGGAGTAAGATTGGATCCGGAATTTTTTTCGGGAGCAGTACCCCTGCCCACCGGTATGCGGCTCATTCGCCTCCACGTGGTGTCATCAGCACCGAAAGTGACGTGTATGGTGCGTATATAGGGGCCACCCCAGCACGCAAAACGTCAGTTCTTTTTCTCATTTTTCCACGCCAGAAGCGCGGAGCCATGAAGCACACTGACCACTGGTGTGGAACACTAGGGCCCTGAAAGGGGAAAACCCGGCCCCTAGAAATGCATTTGCAGAGCGGGGCGGATGGGTGGGTCGGTAAAGAATCCGCAGCTAGATAAAGTCTCTACCAGATAAGGCGTTACCAAATGCAAATAAATTGTTCATCTGATATAGACATCTAGCCGCAGACTACTTACCTTAGAATAGATCGCCAAGCAATACCTCCCCGGAGGTGGGTCTGCGGACCAATTTCACACGAGGAATTCCTGCAGAATAGAACAGGAAAAATACTGATCCCTACAGACCTGACTGTCCGGGCAGTACTGTTTGGTAAACGTGTGCAATGAAGCCCACGTTATTGCCTGGCAAATGTCCAGGACAGGAACTGCGCGTGCTAATGCAGCGGTTGCAGCTTTAGGTCTGGTGGAATGAGCACGCAACCCCTCAGGGGGTTGCTTTTTAGCCAATGGGTAGCAGATTTTGATACAGAGCACGATCCTCGTGAGATAGTCCTCTTCTGTACAGCCCATCCTATCTTCGCTCCAACATACCCCACGAAGAGTTGGTCGTCCACCCAGAACTCTTGTGTGTAGAATGCCAATGCTCTTTTTTGGGATCAGATGGTGAAGCCGCTCCTCTTCCTTGGAGGGATGAGGCGAAGCGTAAAAAGTAGGCAGAGTGATGGATAGGCCTACACAAAGGGGAGTGACCACTTTCAGTAGAAAGGAAGCTCTCGCACAAAGCACCAGTTTGTCTGGGTAGATATTCAGGTAAGGAGGCTTGGATGACAATGCCTGAAGCTCACTGACCCTCTGGGCAGATGTTATAGCCACGAGAAAGGCCGTCTTGATGGTAAGGAGCCTGAGTGGACAATTGTACAGGGGCTTGAAGGGAGCGCACATAAGGAATGTGAGGATGAGATTGAGGATTCCACTGGGGCATAATAAAAGAAGAAGATGGGAACAAATGTTGTACACCTTTCAGAAACCTATTTACAATAGGGTATTTGAAGAGGAATGGCTGGTCAGGCAGCAGCAGAAAAGCACAGATAGCAGAAAGATAGTGTAGTATGATACAAGATGTAGTCATGTATTATAGTTGTGTAAGATATTTATATAAGCATGTTTACCACTGGATGTTTACATTCAGTTGTAGTTCTACACTCTGGAGTAGAATGGTGCCTGCGAGACTCACCAGCAACGCTAGTTAGTTTCTGGGATGGTTGAAGCTTGGAGGCGCCCGGTTGTGAGTGTATTGGATTACTGAAAAAAAGCTACTGGAACAGCACCTGCCTCCGCATGGTTCCTCACCACATCTTGGCGACGAGGAGAACCAAGAAGAAAGTACACTCACCAACCTGGCATCGTCATTTTAATGTCCACAATCTCTGTGTGCAAGAGCTCGCTGTGCACCTACAAGAAACTTGAAGCACCATGGGGCACCCACAAAGGATTCAGAGTGCTTCGTATGCACCCACAGAGAATTTGGTGCACTCCGACAGGCAATTGATTGGAGTCAAGTGGCGCAAGGCGTACATGTGCGCATGTCTAGCCAATGACGGCTGCTGTCTCGCGCTCTCCAATACGTCAGCTGCCTTGATCATCACAACAAGTATCTAAGGTAACGCTCGATGTATCGCGCTCCCTGACAGTTATCCAGGGTTATGCTTGACACTCTGACAAAGGCGATGCGCTCTTCAACGTGTACAGGGAATCATCGGTGATCTCTGACGGTTGATGCACCATCGTTTTCTCAGAAATGTGTGTTTCGGACTTTAAGAAGGTAATTTCAATATTTACTTGGATTACTTGAAAGCGACAGCCAAAATCAGCGAAATATAAGCAAAAGTACTGTTTCACCATCTCATTTTGTTTCTTATGCTTATACATCTTGCAGTTGGTACTGTTAGGTTTGGAGAGTTGCTTGGAAGCAAGGAACCTGTTCGATATAACGTTATTTTTGTGTTCTCACCATTGAGTTAAAAGGGTTGCTTAGAAATAAAGATAAGAGGCAGAAGCACAATTTAATATGGCGACAGCACAACACGTTGCTCAACCACCTCCAGTCGTACAGCACCCAGGCAAATAAACCAACAAGTTGCGTCAAAGGCTAAGGATTTTTGAAAATTATCTCATAGCCATAGACGCTGCATGGCTTGCACCTGAACATAAGGTGGCAATTTTATTTAGTTGTATTGGTTTAGGAGCACAGCAAGTCTTTGACAACCTATCAGCAATTGCCCCACCACATAGGGATTTAGGTGACGACATTGAAGGGGACCAATATAAAAAGGCACTGGCTCGTCTGTGTAAACAATATGCTGAGGAACCAAGTATAATGCTCGCAAGACAAAATTTCTTCAAAAGGAAACAGAGTGCGGATGAGGGTGTAGAAGATTATGTGTCGGCATTCAGAGTTTTGGCCGCTACTTGTGAGATTAGTGCAAACAGCGACACATATATTCTAGACCAATTTGTGTTCTCCTACTTAAAAAAAAAAAATTAAGGAGGAGAACCTGCTTAGTTGCAGGAACCCCACGTTGTTAGAGACAATTGATCTAGCGAAAGGGATTGAACACTCCACAATTTCGACAAAAGCAATTCATGCAGATCTTTCTGTAAAAGCCCTGAGCATGTATGGGGAGGACTTAGGGGGACACTGTAAATGTAGTAAATGTAGGCACAAAGCATGGAAACAACCTTTTAAGAGAAACAATAGTGTGTGTTTTAGATGTGGGTCAAAGGCTCAGAACGGTAGCAGTGCTAACTTGTGAAAAAAGGTGCTCACTTAGCAAAAAGGTGGGCCATTTCCAAGTAGTGTGCAAAGGTGGTAAGAGATTCCCAAGGATTAACAGTATAGAGGTTTCTGAAAGTGCAGATATGTGTACAGAAAAATTGAGCAATGTTATTCTAACTACTGAGTGCAATACTGTACTTGAGTCAAACAGGGTGAAGAGTCTGAGGAGTAACACTGTGGTTGGTAACTGTAGGAAGCTGGCTCTCTATAGACTATACCAAAAAGAGGTATAGTCTGCAGAGTCCAGTGGATCCCCCAAGGCTAAAGTAGATAATACTAATGCTCTCTTTTGTGGTAGTGTGGGCGAGCAGTTAGGCTCAACAGAGGGCAGAGTTAAGCATTTGTTGTACAAACAGTGGCAATAAATGAGACACACACTCAATAAATACATTTAAGACCAATTTATAAAAATAATACTTGGTTATATTTATTTTGTAGAACCACAGAACTTCGTTTTAGGTAAACACATTTTGCAATAGAAATACTTTTCAATATCAAATTTCAGACTTTGCTATGTTAACCTCTGGGAGGAAGAAAACATTCAGCATACAGATAGGTAATATCGACTTACAAGACCAGTCTTCGGGAGTTAAGGTCAGTATTAGGCAGGTTCAGTTCAGCACTAACGGTACACCATCAGCGGCACAGAGGCGGCTGGGTGCAGGGTGCAAATACAGTGTTGGGGGCCCAATACAACTCAATGAAGAATGGGGCAATCGAACAGAGGCCGTTTACAAGTAAGTAGCAGCGGCTTGGGGGAGCCAGTCTCCGGGGTTCGAAGCAAGCACTAGGCAGAGTCCAAAGCAGCACCAACACTACACCACCAGCGACACAGGGGCGGGAGGGTGCAGGGTGCCAACATAGAGTTGGGTGCCCAATATAAAGCAATAGAGAAAGGCAAAATCGGAAAAGGGCTGCAGCCTCAGGCCAGAAGGCCAGTTGAAGGGAACCAACAGCTGGAGAGCTAAGTTGCAATGCTCGGGAACATAGGGAAACATTTGGTCCGCATCACCAAGGCCCTGACCAGCGGGTGAAGGAGTGTCTTTGGTGTCGGAAACGGCTTACCGGAGCAGGTCGTAGTTGAGGGGGTCTCCGTGCAGAGGATGCAGGTGACGTTAAGGAGTCTGGGAGGGGGCAAAACATAATGCACTGGGGCTCTGGAGAACTGGGGAACCTCATTGGGACCGGCGGGCCACTTGGACTCGGGCCAGAGGAGTCGAGTGCAGAGGTGGAACCGGGAGCAGGGTCACAGAGGCATTTACTTGAAGTTTGTTTCTGATGAACAGGCCCGCTGTTCTCGGGAGATCTTGATCTTTGTCGAAGGGAGGCAGTCCTCCCAAGGTTTTGGAGGTCACTGGGCTGCAGGACGAGTCGTCTTTTGGTGCAGGATTGTCAAGGGTTGCAGTCAGGCCAGAAGGGCTGGGGCGAAGTCTGCAGCTCGCTGCAGTCTTCTCTGCTGGTGCAACCCTGTAGTGTCCGGCTCTTCTTAGGTCGTCAGGAACTGAAGCTCAGGGTCTGGGGATGCCACCTAAATACTAGATTTAGGGGTGTTACAAAGGAGTGACAGGTAGTGACCAATGGGCCCTTTACCTGGGGTGTCTACACCCTCTATTATGCCCACCTCCTGTGGGAGGGGGACATAGACCTAGCCCTGATTGGATAACTCCCACCATCTTCGAGATGGTGGAACCTGAAGTGCACTTCACCTCGCCTCCAGCACCTGAGGGGTGGAGTTGACAAAGGGGGGCACACCTCCTACTCTAGCTGAGTTTTCCCACCTGTTCTCCCATCAAACGGTGGTGAGGACAGGAAGGGGGCCTGCTCCTTCTAACAGGAGAGGCTGGGGTTGTGTTACAAAGGCGGCAAGGCCTTTGAAGATCCCCGCCACAGATAGCTCTTCCTGACCAGGGGGAGGTGTAAACACCTCCACACAGGAAAGGCATTGTCCTCGACCTCTGAGCGCGTAGAACCCCATGAGGTCAGAACACTGTCTGGTGGTCGAAGGCAGGCTTAGGCCAGTCAGTGACCACACTATCGGTTGGTAGGATTCAGGGGACCCCTCTAAGGGGTCCTCTGTGTACATTTTTTAATAAATCTGACACTGTAATCAGTGCAGGTGTATTATGATGAGATGTTTGGTAACAAACATCCCATACTTCAGTGAAGCCATTATGGAGCTGGGGGACTTGTACTGACGAGTGTCCAGCCCATGTACTTACTATGGCTTCCCTGGTCACTTACAATATCCAGGAATTGACATGCATATTGCAGGGGCATATCTGCTCATGCAGATATGTCCTCACAGGAAATATAGTACACCCTGCCTTAGGGCTAAGGCCTGCTAGAGGGGTATCTTACCTATATCCCATGCAGTGTCTGTGGGCATGGCACACAGGGATGTGTGCCATGTCGACTCTTCAGTTATGTCTGTGGCAGTGTGCATATGCTTGGTGAGGGGTCCCTTAGAGTGGCACAATTCATGCTGCAGCCCTTAGGGACCCTCTTTAGCCACAAGGACCTTGGTACCAGGGGTACCCTTTACTAGGGACTTATATGTGAGCTAAAATGGTGCCAATTGTGGAAGCAATAGGTACAGTTTAGGGAAGGAGCTCTGGCACAGGGAACCTGGTTGGCAGGGACCCTGTGCACTTCCAGTCGAAATTACATCATTTTCCAGGTAAAAAGTGGGGACTAACCATGTCCAAAAAAGGCACTTTCCTACAGTGACATACAGCTTCAAGTCATGGCTGACTCTGGATCTCCAATCACTATCCATTTCACGAGAAATGGAATGGTAAGGCGGTACTTGAGCAAACAGATGTAAATCCCAAAGCATTCGGTGAAACAGAAATAGATTTGCTTGGGTATTTCATGTCAAGAGTTGAATGTTTAGGAAGACACACTGTCGCCAAGGTGTACGTGGCCATCAAAGGATGGTATATATATTTTTGTATAAAAGCCTTATTTTGGCAGTGCACCATAAAAGCATACATAATACAAAAAGACAGACATTAGCATAAAAAAGGTCTTTAAAAAGAGAACAAATTCTCAAAAATGTACACCCATGTTTAAGAAGATTAATACTCAATTAAGACTAACATTTGATTAATGTTCCGCTACATATCATGCTTGGATAAAACATTCAATACTAAAAAAAACCTTCAAAACAACAATGTGCAGTTCCTATTTTAAGAGTATGCACCGCCATACTTAGGCTCAATCTAGTAATTAAAAGAGTAGTACCAAGTGGTTACACTGATCTATAGCTAGGGAACCATCTCTTCACACAGCTTTTGGACATGTCCCTAACGTGGGATTTAGATCAATAGGTATAGGGCCTGATCGTAGGGGTTTCCTTGTATAACCCAACTGCTATGTAAGTACTTGGGTACTGCGAACACAATGACCTCTTTTGCTTCTACTCGTAGCAGCCTAAGAGCAATGGAGCACCGTTTCGCACAATGTTGTCTGCAAATTGGTAAAATCCACCTCTTTCTAGGGCTGGCGTACCCTGAGCAGAAGAAGAAATAATGTAGAAGGGTCTTGTCTGCACTTAGGCAAACCGGGCAGGCAGTATCCAACATCAGCACGGGGAGTGTTCCAAAGCGAAATTGAATGTACAATTTCCTAGATGTTAGTGCAGTAATAAATCCAGAAAACCTTCAAATCTACAATTCAATGTAAAGTCCATGTAATCAGCAGAGAGGCGATCTATTCTTTTATTGCTCACCTCTACACCCATACATATGTGTAATAATGTTCGTTTGAAAGCTTGGTCCCAGGGTTCTCCATGCCTCAAAGATTTTCCAGGCCCAGCTTAGAAAGGGTTTGCTTAAGATATGAAAGCCACTTGATCTCCCCCCCACCCCCCTTGGCCAAAGCCATAAAAGCTTGGCAATAACTATCCAAAGCTGGAGTTGACCTCAATCTACACCAATAGGTGATCAGACTGATTCTAGCCTTACTTGTGATTGATTTTACTCCAGTATCCCAAAGCACAGGAAGAATAGGCATGCTCACAGGGAGGTTTAAAAGGGATCTTAAAACATTGTTTTCACCCGTTGCCAAGGGCGCAAGCTCCACATGGCCCCATAGTTCAGCCCCATACAGTACACTTCCTACAGCTTTTGTTTAGTAGATATTAAGGGCTGGTGATACCTGCCGTGTTTGAGAACAATTAAATAATCTTAAGACTCCTGATGCATAATGAAAGTACACTCTTCCTAATTTGGGGAAGCAAAGACATATTAGAGGAAAGCCTGATTCCCAAACAGTCAAATTCAGACACCCTTTCCAAGTTAGCGCCTTCTAGTGTAATCTGGCCTCTAAAGGATCTGTGAGGGTAATAACCATAAATTTGGTTTTACTCAGTTTGACTACTAAGCCTCCCGCCTTACAGAATCCCGCAAACTGATTCATCAGAGCCTGAATGCCCACTGGCGGCCTAGATACCAAGAGAGTATCATCTGCAAAGAGCAGTATTGGAATTCTACGCCCAGCTAACATTGGTGCATCTCCTATACACTGCCCCATGGCGGCCACATCATCATTCAAATAGAATGCAAAAAGGCTCCATGCTAATACGCATTCCTGCAGCACCCCACGCCTGACCTTTATCTGATCTGTAAGCTTCTCTTTATGTCCCCACCGCACCTGCGCAAAGGTGTCTGAATGCAGCTGTATTAAGATATTTAGTGGAGTAGGAATTCCCCTATCCCTTAGTCTTTTCCACAGCATATCACAAGGGACTAAATCAAAAGCGTTTTTTAAATCCACAAAAATAACAAACATTTTTATTGGGTGGCAAGATTTGGCCAAAATGGAGCTGTACTTGAAATGGGGAGCACAGAATACCATAGTAGTGGGGGGCATCCCCATAGATTACATAGAGGAGGATTCATATGTCGGAAGTGTTAAGGAAGGTTCACGTTCTGCAGAAATAGACAATATTGAGAATCAATATACCAATGTATTTAGTGACAAGGTAGGAAACATTAAGGGATTTGAACATAACATCTGCCTCAAACCAGGGGCTAAACCAGTAGTCCATAAAGTTTTCCCTTTGTCATTGAGCACGAGAGATGAACTTAAGTTTGTGTTGAAGAACGTATGCTCTGAAGGAATCAATGCACCATGTGATTCATCCCAGTGTGTTTTACCCATCATGGTTGCAAGAAAAGATTTGGGGAGGTCAGAGTTTGCGCTGACTTGCACACACCAAATAAGAATATTCTGATCGACTGCCATCCCCTTCCCAAAATTCAGGAGATGCTATCCAATTTAAGGGGGGCCGAGTTTTTTTCCATCATAGACTTGCGCTCAGCTTATCATCAGATACCACCCACAGCTGAGTCATAAGAGCTGACCACCTTCGAGACTCCGTTTGGAGCTTTTAAGTATCTGAAGTTGCCCTTTGGCCTGGCCTCCGCAGCTAGTGACTTCCAAAAACGCATGGACAATCTGTTACAGGTGTACCAAGACGATATACTAGTTTTTGCCGATAATTGGAAAACACATAATGAAACATTGAACAAAGTATTGTCTATATTGTCTGGTGCAGGCATGACAATCAGGCAAGACAAATGTAGACTGGCCACACAGGAGATCGCATAATTAGGACACATGATCTTGTCTGATGGCATCAAACCAAAGTTTTCCTTGATAAAAGCCATACAAAACCGTAGACAGAGATGCACTCAGCTCATTTTTAGGTCTAGGGAAATATTCTACTTGTTTTGTGCACAGATATGCACAAATGGTAGAACCTTTGAGAGCATTATTGGGGAAAGCGGCTAAATGTGTATGGATGGAAAAATTAACTAGGACCTTTGACAACGTGAAAAAATTGATTGAGAGAGCTCCAGCTTTCCGGCCGTTTCAAGACAACTGTAAATGTTTCATTAGTGTTGATACCAGCCTGTCTGGGCGCAGTTCTTGGACAATGTGTGGCAAGTAAGGAGCAGACAATTACCTTTCTATTCATGATGTTGAGGCAAGCCGAGACATAGTATAGCATGATAGAATGTCAGGACCTTGCGTGTGTCTGGGCCATACACAAATTCAGAACCTGTATTTGGGGGTGGGGGGGTGAGTTTGAGGTCTATACTGACTAAAAACCGCTAATGTATATCCTCAATGGGGGTAGGACAGGCAAGGCCTCAGCAAGACTAGTGTGCTTACTTTACAAATTGCAGGAATATAATTTTAATATCTAGCATTTGCCAGGGGGAAAACCTTTAGGGCTGATTGCTTACAGCGGATGGCGTTAGGGGAGGAGCATGAGGAGATGGAAGACACTGAGTGTGTGGTGGCAGCACTGGACGCTGTAGTGGAGTGTGCCCCCATAACTGAAAAAACTTGGCAGAAGTCTTATTCCGAGGATGCTAAACTGAATCAAGTTAGGAGCTTTATAACAAGTGGTTGGCCTGAAGGTAGGATTTTGTCAGGCGAATTGAAATGTTTTTCCCAAGTAGCCAATGAGTTGTCAGTGGTAAACAATATGGTGATGAATCATGACTTATTGGTTCCACCGGAGAGTTTGAGGAAGGACATTATTCATGCAGCGCACCAAGGGCACTTAGGTATTACAAAAACATGTAAGCGCCTTAAAGAATATTATTGGTGGCCATCCTTAGAAACAGAGGTGAAATCCATGATTGATGGTTGTGCTGAATGTCTCCTGTAAGATAAACGGTGGAGAACAATTTAAATCTCACTTCATCCAGTTCCCTTTCCAGAAAAACCATGGGACAAAGTTGGTCTGGATTTTTCAGGCCCGTAAAAGATATTGTCCAGCAGCAGTAGGTATTTGATTTTACTAATAGGTTATCACTCTAGGTGGATTTATTATCTGTTTTGTGATGTCCCTAGCACTGAAAATGCCTTCAGATTTTTAGAACATGTGTTCACGTTGGAAGGATCATCACAAGCAATCGTCACAGACAACGGTACACACTTCTCATCACATTGTATGTGCACATTTTTAAGTCTCTATGATGTTCAGCATCTTAAGATAGCTCTCTATTCCCTATCGTCGAATGGCCTAGTTGAGAGTGCAAACGGAGTAGTGAAGGAAGTTGTTCAGACAGCACTATCTTCAGGGCAGAATGTTCAGGATTTTGTAAGAACAAAGGTATGGAGTTACAACACTACACCCCACAGCACCACTGGCACTGCACCGTTTACATTGCTCGGGGGTAGAACGGTACACACAAACCTATTCCCAGATTGGTTAAAATGTAATGGTGATTTGGGAGAATCTGTAGCAAAAAACATTACAGGAAATTCACACATGATGCAGAAACAGACCACCATGAAAGAAAACTTTGACGCAGGAAAAAGTTTATAAACATGAATCTGTAGGCTGGTGACTGAGTATTAATAAAAAGCCTGAGAAAGGTGCAGATAGGATTATCAAAGTATTGTTGCCTGTTCATATCAAGAAAGTGAGCAAAGGGTCAGCCCTTCTTGGTGACAAGGGGTGGTGAAAAAAGAGAAGTCTTGTTTGTCACTTTAAATTACAGGCAGATTCCATGAAGAAACATTCTAGGGTTGACACTGGTCAGTGTGATTGGTCCAATTGGTTACAGTCACATGAGGAAGTAATACCATCAGAATCTGGTGTTACAAGAGCTAGTATGCAATCTGAAGGTGGCTCAACTCACGACTCAGCAGTACTTCTCGTGACTCTGGTGTATATGGGTCTGACACAAGAGAAGTAGGGGTCACCAGAGAAAACAACCAAGCAGATTCAATGACTATGTATTATTTTGACACTATATATTATTTTGAACACTATGTATTATGTTGAGCTGCGTTCTTTATAAAGGTGTAAGGTTTTAGCTATTTTCTTTTAAAGGGGGAACTGTAGTAATATGATACAAGTTGTAATCATGTATCATAGTTGTGTAAGATATTTAAACATAAGCATGTTTACCACTGGGTGTTTACATTCAGTTCTAGTTCTACACTCAGGAGTAGAACGGTGCCTGCGAGATTCACCAATAACACTAATCAGTTGCTAGTTGAAGCTCAGAGGCGCCAGGCATTCCCGGTTGTGGGTGTAGGGGATTACCGAAATAAAGCTATTGGAACAGCACCTGTCTCCAAGTGGTTCCTCACCACATATAGCCTTTGAGAGGGCCCAAAGCAGAGCCTTGCAGGGCAAGATAGAGAAGGAGCAGGAAAACCTGAGAAAGAGGGGATAAAAAGGAATCGATCAGTCTTTCTGTACACCACACCAAAAACTTTCCCCAACGACAGGCATATACCGTCTTGGTGGAGGGAAGCATATCGGGCAAGTTAACGTTACATCCTTCGGTCGGAAGGTCGAAAGCTGTCAACTGTCGCTGCTCAATCTCCACGCAAGAAGGCAGAGCGTAGACAGGTTCAGGTGGAGAACCTTCCCATTCTGCTACAACAGAAGATCCTCCCAAAAGGGCAGCCTGATTGGAGGACCAATGGCTATGCTAAACAGCTCGAGATACCAGACTTTCTGTGTCAAGTCTGGAGCCAGAAGGATGACTTGGGCCCGTCGTTCCTCATCTCCTTGAGAACTCTGGGCAGGAGTGGTATGGGAGGAAAGGCACACAGGAGGTCTGAGCACCACTCAAGATAAAAAGTGTCTCCAAGCGAGAGCTGCCTTGAAAACTCCAGCACGCAGAACTGCTGACACTGCATGCTCCCTGCATTGGCAAACAGATCTAACCCAGGCTCTCCCAACTGCTGAAAGAGACCTTTACCCACCTTCGGATGGAAACGCCTCTCATGATCCACTAGGCATCTTCGGCTGAGTTTGCCCGCTCTGGTGTTCACAAAGCCCGCCAGATGTTGAACCACAAGGGAAATGCCCTGACATTCCAGCCATGTCCAGAGACACAGGGTTTCTTGACAAATGGTCCACAACCCCACCCCGCCCGGTTTGTTGCAGTACCACATGGCGGTGGTGTTGTCCATGTACACCTGAACCAGTCTTCCCTTGATGGAATGCAGAAAGGCTTTCAATGTCAGCTGGATCGCCCGCAGCTCCAACAGGTTGATATGGAGTCCAGATTCCGCCAGAGATCGGAGTCCTCTGATCTCCACCTCTCCCAGATGTCCGCCCCACCCCAGGAGTGACACATCTGTCACTACAGTCAGATCTGGTTGGGGAAGGGAGAGGGGTCTGCCGCTGACCCAATCGCAGTTGTTTAACCACCTCTGCAGATCTTGCACTGTTCCCTCCGAGATCTGGACCATGTCGGAGAGATTCCTCTGATGCTGTGCCCACTGGAACTTCAGGTCCCAATGCAGAGCCTGCATATGCCTGTGTGCATGTGTCACAAGCAGGATGCAGGAGTCCATGAGTCCCAACAGCCTTGGAGTCAGTCTCACCGAAATCCAGGCTAGAGGCCGAAACATTGGTATCATAACTTGATCCTGGTCTCGCCGTTCTGGAGGATAGGCCCAAAACTAACATGTACAAAACGGCTTCAATGACAATAGAGCGTCTGAGAGGGAGTCAGGTGTGAATTCAGCATGTTGATGTTGAACCCCAGCGAGTGCAGGAGGTCCGCCGTAGTCTGGAGGTAGGAGACAACAGCCTGGGGTGAGCACCCCTTCAACAACCAGTGTCGAGATAGAGAAAGACTGGCATCCCCGATCTCCGTAGATGAGCTGCAACTACCACCATCATCTTGGTGAACACCCAAGGGGCACTGGTGAGGCCAAAGAGAAGCAGAGCGAACTGAAAATGCTCGTGGCCCACCGTGAACCGCAGATAACGCCTGTGGGCAGGCAGGACAGGGGTATGAAAGTATGCATCCTGCAAGTCCAATGCTACCATCTAGTCTCCTGACTCGAGGGCAGACAGAACCTGAACGAGGGTGAGCATTTTGAACTTCTTCTTGAGGAAGAAATTGAGAGGACGCAGGTCTAGAATAGGGCGAAGACTCCATCCTTTTTGGGCATCAGAAAGTAGCGGGTATAACAACCACAACCTCAATGCTTTCGGGTGCATGGAGCAGCAATCGGAGTAGACCTTCGGGTCGTGGTCGCAATCGAGGCACCAAAGGCAAACAAGGTGCTGGTCTGGAATGGTGACAGGAGCCGCAGGGCTTGAACCCAGCCATCATCAACGACATTATTACCACACCAGTGGAAAAAACCTCAAAAACAATTGACTAAGGGGTAGCATTTAGCAAATCTGCGCTGACTGGCACGGAAAGAAAAGAACCAACATCAGTGCCCTGGGGCGGCGCCTATATAAGCACCGCGCACATCACTTCCGGCGTGGACAACGCCAAGCGGAGCTGAATGCCACCACCTACTGGCGCGCATGGTACTCTTCATGAAAACATTTCCGAATCCAGTCTGACGCCTCAAGATAGTTTTATGGTAAGGAGTCTGCGGCTAGAAGTCTCTATCAGACCTGCTGAACTACTATCTGAGCGCGCTGCTTTTGGCGCTCCCATGCCCGACTACCCATTGCTACAAAGGAGGGTGCAGGCCAAACACAGAAACTTCCCGGGCTTTACCTTGGACAAGAGTAATTTTGGTGAGGCTTTCCAGGTGGCCAGTGCTGGCCACCAGCTCAAAGTCCTTCCATTCCACCCACCTGTTCATGCATAGAGTGCCAATCGGCCTTTGGCAGGTGGTGAAATTAGGTAAGTTGTGTGGAGATGTGACTAGTGAAAGGCTGTTTTAGGGGTGTCTAGTGCCCCAGGCCGAGGCAGTGAATGCAACTATCCATACAACAAGAAGGAGAGACACAATCAGAATAGCAGACAACAGATGGTCGGAACATACAGCAATTCTTAGCTAAAAGACCGATAAAGGAGGAGACAGGACTGGAGAAACAATCCTTAAAGACAAAGACGAGGGAGGCCACTGAAAGAGGTGGAGTGGCGATACTGTGACACCTCCTGAAGTGGTGGCAAATAACATGATTTTGGCAACTCCCTAGCACTGAGAATATGGCAAAAGAGAAGGGAGCTGCCCCCAGCAACAGACTAAAATGAATAAGTATGCAAAGCCAACACATAGACCCATCCCATCACTCCCAAACCTCATTGCTGATCTTAACGCAGAGGACTTAAGCAGTGATTGCAATACTGATTTTATCCTGCAATTTATCCAAACTATGCGGTCATCGCTGGAGACTAAGATTAGAGAAGAGGCCATGGATGTTTCTCTACTTCACAGGACCTCCTTAATGGTAGACCAGGTAACCACAACAGAGATTCGGATCTCAGATGGAAGACACCATTTTTACCCTCAAATCTATAGTGGCTTGTCTACTACACTCGTCCTAACACATGGAAGACCCAGTGGAGGATGCACAGGGGTGCATGCACTGTGAAAATCAATCCCTAAAGAGACTAAAGGCAATCCAGAGCACTTCTTTCACACCTTGCTCTTGTGCTTGATCCCGACGGATGAATTTTCTTCATTTTTCATCAATGAACAAGCCTGCTGACAAGGCTCCACCCCTGTTCACCACCAGAGCCACCAAGGCCCTTCACCTCACAACTTCTCAACTACATGCCTGTCAGAAGGGTGAGGTCTTCTATGATTCAACAAGAGGGATGCTTAACCCTAATTACATGATGCAAGTCCAGCACAAGGGGCCATTTTTTATAGTCGTAAAACAGAAACTTGGGGCCAAATTGAAACTCAAACTACACAATCAGCTATCAAACACAGACTGGACATTCTGTTGTGCACAGACTGGAACCCTCTTACCAAACAGCTGGCTGAGGATGTTACATTTCTAATTCCTTCACCAAACTTTTTTTTTTTTTTTTTGTCCTCATCTCACCGATAAGCTTCTGCAGATCTTTACAGCCGTCTTGCCTCTAACTGAACGCCCACCGGCTTACTGCGCTTGCTTAGGTCGACCCAACCAGCCCCTGTTGATATAGGCTTGGTGTAATCATAGGACAATATCGATTGCCAACACCCATCAAGTTATTCTCACATTAAATTACATTAATCTCAAGCCCCTACCCCAGCTAATTAGGGGCTGCCAGATGTTTGTCGAGCCTTCCGAGGTTTCGGGATGCCCTAAGCGGGCCATGGCAAAAGTTGCTTTTAGCCATTCTTCTCTGGTTGGGGAGAGGGGATTTTTCCACTTAATGCAAATCTCTCTTCGAGCGAGCAACAGCAAGTATAACAGCAGCCCCCTATGGATCAGAGGGAGATTTGAACTGGAGACACCATCGTCTCCGAAGAGTACCAGTGAGAGATTGACCTTGATACTGACTTTAAAAATATCACAGAGAGTATCACCCACGCCTTTCCAAAAAGTTCTCAGTACTGGGCATTCATAGAACATATGGATGTCATTAGCGGTTAATGTCCCGCACCTGGGGCATTTTGGGTTGGTGTGTGGAGCGAATTTGGCTATCCTGGCTGGTGTATAATAGAGTCGATTTACAACGAAGAAGTGGTTCCTCTTAGACTGGCCGGTTTGATATATTTGTAGAGTAGTTTCAAGGATGGCTCAAACAAATCTACAATGTTAAAGTCAATGGAGGCATTATTCCAGACCGAGACTTGTGGTGGGACATCCATATCTTCTGCTTCCAGAAGCTTCCTGTACCAGATTGAAATCTCTTTCTTTTTTGGCTGTATTGATTGTAGTAACTGGTCTATATCCCAATCTCCCCTTACTTCGCCTCTCTCTGCGTCGTACCAAGATTTAAGCTGTAAATACTTAAATTTAGAAAAACCAGGGCCTATCTTAGCTCTTAAAAACTCCCACGGGTGAATTCCATCTCCGCCCACCAGGTCAGCCCACTTGGTCAAACCTGCTCATTTAATTGGTTCCACCAAGCTGTCTTTAAGGCAAAGTGGAGTCCCCGGGGAATCCCAGATTGGGGCAAAGTCAGAATAATAGCCAAGTCCCCATCTACATCTCACTTTATACCAAGTTTCCAGGGCTGACTTAAGTACCTTCAGGCGTACTCGTTTAAAGAACCTCGGGGCCCCGAACTTATAAAGAAAGCCTTCACCTCCTCCTCCGCCCTCCATCATAGCCATCTCACCCAGCAGCTTACCCCACGAACTCCCTACCCGGTAACCAAGAGAACACAGATAGCCTCTTATGACAGGGCAGCAAGATAGTTTCAGTGGAGTTGTCGGTGGGCTTATCTCTGCTTGAGGGTAAAATCAACCCTCTCTTCCTTTTACACTACCAGTCTGAGGTTTCGCCCCCATGGGGGGTAGAGTCCCATCCTACCTGTGAGGTTGCCACCAGGCAAACGGTATCTGTTCCTGTATCAAAACCGTCTTCAATCCAAGAACATAGGCAAAGGCAGGGGGAGGCGCCGGCGCTAGTGATGACTCTGCCTCCCACAAACCGAAGCAGGAAGCAGGCGGCGTCCCGGCGTCTCCTCTCCAGCGCAGCTTCACCCCACCTCCAATACCTCCAATGCCGATCTCCGACCTCCGGCACCAGCGCTCCACCACAGATCCGGCAGGAAATGTCGCCGCACATACCCTCCTTACGGTAAGAGCAGGTTCAGAAGGGTTCTACTTCAATTACATGTGTTTTAGGGCTCCCGCTTCATCCCCCAATTAGGAGCCCGAGGAAACGCGGCCGCGACTGTTTAGCTAGCGGCTGCCATATTCCTCTCCCCAATATTCCCCCAAACTTTTAACAAACTAATTGGCCTGATGAAGAGAGGACTTAGAGAGGATGCAATGTGCTATAGGAGTAAGGCTCCAAATGTAGAATTCTTGCATCTGGATGGGCTCTGCCCTCTGATTAATAATTATTCACAGGTGATTACTGAAACACTTTCTAAAATGGTGGAATACGCTATTCTATTGGACCCCTAAGTAGTCCTACTGGGTTATGTTAAGGATATTCCTGCAGAGATACAGGAATACGCTGCTTTGGCATTGCTGTTATTGAAAAGACAAGTGACTAAACACTGGGGGCGGGAGTGTGTGCTCAAGGACCTTATATATTTTAATAAACAACTTGAAATGTATGGCTTAAGGACCTTATATATTTTAATAAACAACTTGAAATGTATGCGGAGGTAATTCCACAGTCCTCCCATTCCAGGGATATTTGGGGCCCACTAAGGGATTATCTCAAACTCAAGATCCACGTCAGGTGCTAGCAATTAAAGTCTAAACTAGGTCCAGGGATGTGACTTCTGTGAAAGATATCAGCAAAATGATATAAGTGCAATAAGCAGTTCATGTGCTTGCATACTATATGCTAAAATTGTTGTATGCATTTATACATGTTTGGGTGGGAATTGTGCAAAGGTTTTATTGAATTCCTGCTCATATATTTCCAATATGCTGTATAGAAACGCCTCAATGTACTCCATGGGGAATATGCCAAGTATGCAAGGCATTTTTTACTTTTAAACATTTAAATTAAAAAATATCATGGTGATGCAATTGGACTGTCAAATTATTGCTCTCCGTTCAACTCAAGTTGATCCTCCAAGGACAATCTAATTTCTTTGTCACACCAGAGACAGCGGGAGACTGGGTCAAGGAACGAAAAGTCTTCAGCGGCCAGCCTCATAACAGGGAACAACCGAGACAACAAGAACTGAGGGGAAAAAGGAACCATGCACCAAGCCTTGAGAGGATCTCTGACCCAACTGAGTACTGAACAAATTGGATTGTCCGATAATGTGAGAAAGGTTCTAGTCTCCGACCAAGATTGCCCTTCAACAACTGACAGGGCTGATGCCAGTGAAGAACAAGTTAATTACCTCTGGTAACGTTCTTTCTGGTAAAGATTCTACCTAGCGCAGATTCCTCACCTTTTGAATATTCCCCAGGCGTCAGACTGGATCCAGACACTTTACTGCAGTACCTTCAGCATGCCACTAGGTGTTGCAGCACAGCTCCGCACTGATGCCGTTCCGCTCCGAAAATCATGTGCAGGGCCTAGTTAGGTGTTACTCCTGTCCGCTGATGTCAGTTGCTTTCGACTGTCCCCCACCCCCAGACAAAGCAGTACTTATTTGGAGGTGGGTCTGTGAATGGACTCAAACCAGAAACTACTCCAGGCCCTTCTCAGCAAACCAGACCGTCCAGACAGTAGTGTTTCGGTCCTGGTAGAATGAGCACGCAGTCATTCCGAAGGCTGCTTTTTAGCCAATGCATAACCAAGGATGTGGATTTAAATAAAAAAAAAAAAAAAGGAGTACTTGTCCAAAGGGACCTAGAGCTACAGAAATCTTCTTGTCCTGTAAAGAAATCCACTTGTCCCACCTACTGCCTAAACAGTTTAGATGGGCCCTCACAGATGCATTACCAGTCTACTGGAGCCACCAAAGTAAACTTGCTCCTGTATACTCCCTGTCCTCCAGTAGTGAGGGGTGGGGCAAACTCTTAGAGAAAATTATTACTCTCCACATTGCTCTCACCAAAGGTGTTAAATCCATTTCCTTGTCTATTCCTTTCCATAAGCTCCATACCACTGATTTTTGGTAATGTGTGTTGGTCCTTTCCTTCTGTTCTCGCACAATACAAGCTTCATGCTCTTCCCCACAGATTGGATACCCTTTTTAACTCCAGTTTCTCACCACACGCTCTAGTCCATGCCCCTTCTTCCACTCTAACACTACAGGGTTCCTCCTTGCCCTCCTATCTTCCCTCACAATAAAAGTTTCATTCCCCTTTCATGTGAACAAAACGTGTTTCCTTTGGAAAAATTGCTACTCTAGTGCTATTGACTGTATATTCTATTATACGACGCACTCACCTACATTCAAACTATCCACATACATGGAGGGAACAGTATAATTCCAACCCCTTTGCTAGGGACTACAAAACAAGAATTAAAAAAAATATATCGATTTATTTCTTCGTTTGTTTAAAAAAGCATACGCTTAACAATACATAGGTATACAATATCTCTGTTACATCAAAATCTCATCAAAAAGTACAGTAGAGACATACAAAAATCATTAAAACCAGATTCACATAAAAAACAAGGAGAGTACACATAAAAGACAGAAGACTATGTCATTGAATGAGCACATCCGTGATTATTTCATTTAAAGCCTGAGACCCGATACCATACATGAAATGAGCATTCAAAAGGTCCCAGTTTTCTCACGGATTGTGTTCTTTTTATCAAGCGTCGACGGGTTTCGATGGTGCCTTTAT
Organism: Calotriton arnoldi; assembly: GCA_963921515.1. NCBI lineage: Eukaryota > Metazoa > Chordata > Amphibia > Caudata > Salamandridae > Calotriton > Calotriton arnoldi. Next base: position 647,799 of record CAWUFW010003752.1, on the reverse strand, counting down.
ATAGCCATCTTTTTCAAGACAGAGTCATTTGTAACTCTCATAGACAATAGATAAAAACCATGAACAATTTGGACCACATGGACAATAAAACACATATGTCAATACATAAAATTCACAAATCAAAGGGTCATGTGGATAATTCTACCTAGTATCAAAAAGACTGACCCCTAATCCCACCCCTGGTTGTAGTCAGAGTTCCAAATATCTTATACAATAGCGAATATAACATTCCCTATGAATTGCCTAGGTGGAAAATTACAAGGATCTTAACTGTTACTAAAAAAAAATTCTGGCGTGGCCTGAGGCGTTAAGATGGCGGTCGCACTCTAAGAGTGCTCCGGACCCCCTCCGTCATCCGCCTTGCACCCGTCGTCGACAGCGGCTACAATCTTCCCCTACCTGCCCGCAGAGCTTCCCTGAACTCTCCGCTCTGCCCCGATCCCTTCTGACGGCGGATCGGAGCTCTGGTTCCCGGGAAACGCCTCCCCTTCTTCTGCGGCCTTGAGATGGCGGACCCGCTGGCGCTCCGGCCCGGGGCCTGATATCATCCCCGGCCGGCCCGACTCCCCCCGGCTGCATCGAGGCGGCGGCGGTGCCTGGGGCCCATCTGCACGCCCCCGGGGTCAGAAGTTGTGTGGTGGAGGGCCCTCGAGGTCGGAGTCCTTCCCGGCCGCACCAGCACCGGAGTTCGCGTGGAGCGCCGTATGGGCGGAGCTGGGGGCGAGGCGGCTGCCGCGTCCCGACCGGACCGGACCGGGACCTCGGCTGGACTCCTGTGTGGACTGGCTGCACCGGGGGATTGGTCCGGATTGCGTCCCCGCCCCTGACACCTGATCTCGGCCGCCATTGCCGGGCGGCGGCGTTGGGACCGGGACCCTCCTCCGGCCCGTCCACGTGTCTCCCCCTGGCCTGGTGCCCAGCTGCCTTCTCGGGTGAGCCGGTGTGGGGGACGCCCCAGATCCTTCCATCGGGCCAGCGCTGAACCCTGGTGGCCCTGGAGGGGGGCGCTGCCTCTGGCTTTCCGGGTGTCGCCCGGGAGCGGTGGGCCTCTGGGGGGCCTTCCCCTGACCCAGGCGCCTGCTGCCCTGTACCGACGTGGGTGCTGCGGCCTCGCTGCTGACGCCAAGGAGGACCTTGGGGCCATCACTGCATCGGTGAGTGGGGTCTGGGGTTGGGGATCGGCCATCTTATCGGGTGGCGGTGCGGAGGGGTAGCCCTAGTACCCCCGCCCCCCCTTCCCCCACCGCTCTTTAAGCCCCCCCCCTTCCTTGTAGTTCTGGGCCTGCTCCTTCAACACCCCATCGCTGTTACCTGTTGCCTTGGAGGGGGGCGCTGCGGCTGGAACACCTGGTGTCGCATGAGGAGTTGTGGGCCCCCAACAGCGTGATCTCTGGTGGGGCCTCCCCATGGTGTAGAAACTGGGGCGCCCCTGGACTATTACCCACCCATTCTTGCAACTTTACAGGAGTACGCCGGCTTCACTGCTGGTGCCGGGGCGGTTGGCCCCGAGACTCTCTTGTGGCCCCCACTGTCGGTGCACCGGAGGCCCGGGGAGGGGGTTGGGGATCGGCCATCAGGTCGGATGGTGGCGCAGAGGGGTATCCCGGTGCCTCCGCCCCCCCTTCCCCCTGGCTGTTCTAATCTCCCTCCTCTGCCCACCACGCTCCACGTCGAGGGATTCTTGTCTGGAATTGCCGGCCTGGGGACGACCGGTCCGGGTCGGTGGCAGAGTCCACCACAGAGTTTGGATCCTTAGTAGCCCCGTCTGACCCCAACTACGCTCCTGCAGGACAAGGGGTCCGTGCTGTCGCCCTGTCGCTGTCGTCTGGCCTGGCCTAACCTCCTTCTGCTGGAGCGCTCCTTGCGGATCCGCCGGTGACCCCGAGTCTCTTCACAACGGACCTGCAGGGGTGGACCTGAGCACCCGGGTCTGAGTATCGACGATCTGGGTGCCCGGGGGCTCCCCTCGCCTTCCTCTTTGGGACTGCGGTCCATCCCCTGCCCAGGCGGTAGCCGGACCCCTTCCTTAGTGGCGATGGGCAGGACCTTCACCTTGCAGAACCCTGCCCCTCCAACCCAGACCAAAATGGACCAATTCACCACGTCGGACCGTGGTCCTGTAGGGGGGGCGCCTGAGGCTCCGGTCCCCACTGGGGGCGACCTCTCCACCATCCTTCAGGCGATCGGCGCATCGCAGGCCTCCGTGGAAAACAAGATTGGCGAGGTGAGGGTGGACATGGCCCTTATTCGCCAGGACCTACGCAACGCCACGGCGCGAATTACGGAAGCGGAATCCAGAATCTCCACGACCGAAGACGACATTGGCCAACTTAAGACCCAAGTGGCTCGCCTCCAGTCCCAGACCTCGGAGCTCCACCGGCGAGCCGAGGACGCCGAAAATAGGTCAAGGAGAAACAATCTACGCCTTGTGGGATTTTCCGAGGGGATTGAGCAGGGTCAGGCGGATACGTTCGTGGAGAATTGGGTGCGTTCTTGGATGCCCAAAGAGTCCCTCTCACCCTGGTTCACCATCGAGCATGCGCACCCCTCCCTGGCCCCCAGGCCTCCACCCGGGGCTCCCGCCCGACCCATTATCCTGAGGGTCCTCAATTTCCGGGACAGAGATGCCATCCTCAGGGAAGCTAGGGCACAGGGTCCACTGATGTTCCAAAATAAGATCATGGTCTTCCCGGACTACACCAGGGAGGTGCAGGCCCAGCGTCGGACATACGACGAAGTTAAACAAAAGCTTCGCAACCTGGGTCTTCGCTACAGTCTCCTATTTCCGGCCCGGCTCAGAGTTGTTTTTCAAGATAAGACATTCTTCTTTGACAGCCCTCAGGCGGCATGGTCCTGGCTCACGGAGGAGCGGCCCCTCCTGGGTCGGCCGGTGCCCTCTCTCACCCGCGGTGACCTCCCGCAGCCCCGCCCGGCCCAGCCGAAATCCCAAAGACGCCGGACCAGGTCCCGCAAGAAGGGCGACCGCCGGGGGGGTGGCATCCCGCTCACCTGGTGCGCCGTCTCAGCGCCCTCCTTCTCGAGCGTCATCACAGAGGTCCGCCACTCCCAGTCCAACTATCTCCCTGATCGACTTGAGCCGGATCACAGACCCATCCGCAACCTTGCGTCCTGCCATATCCGAATCCGACCTGTCTCGGAGCCCTGCGCTTCGTGGAACCGGAGAAGACGAGGGAACTTGAACTCTGGCCTACAACAGGGGTTCCCTAATTAGTTTTCCGAATAGCTCCTGTACCCAAGAGTGTTAATTCTTCTTTATATTGGGGGTGATTCATCTTCAATGCATTCATGTTCTGCGGAATGTTTTATATTTCGGCTCCTGGACTTAATTGTATCCCCTTGATGCATAATCGTTCTAAAAGTATTTGCAGCTGTTGACAAGTTTTTATCCGAATCTAAGGAGGGGGTCCTTCTCCGCCATGCCCATGTTTTGCTAAACGTTTTAGCTTAGCACCTAGACTTATTGTGGGTTGTTGTTTTAAGTTGTTTTCCTTATTAGGGCGACAGATGCTTCATCTTCAGAAGTGTAGGGTGGGGGGTGTTGGGGGGCATGGGAGGGTGGGTAGACCGTTGTCTCCCCATTGTTTATTGTTTTCAGCCGCCTACGGGCCGCCGTTCTTTGTTTTTCTTGGCAGCTATCGATGCATGTACGACACTGACAGCGACACGAGACTTATCACACTGCACAACTTCCACCCAGAGACCCCGGCCGCAAAACACTGCCTCCCTTGGGACCCGGGTCCACTGGCGCCTGCGCCCCTTCTTCCACACACTTTTTTCCACTTGGATGGCGTCGACCCTAAATAGACCCCTCCATATCCTGTCATGGAACGTCAACGGCCTACTAGATCACATAAAACGCACTGCCGTCCTTCGTAGCGCCCAGCGACACATGCCCGATATCTTATTTATACAGGAAACACACCTTCTGGGTACACGATGCAACTTCCTTGCCCGGTATGGGTTCGACAGGGTCTGGCACTCTGGCTATACACGGGGATACCGGGGGGTTGCCATACTGCTTCGGAAGGGGCTTCCTTTTACCCTGGCGCAAGCCGAGACAGACGTGCAGGGTCGTTTTGTGGCCCTGACGGGTAAAGTTGAAGGACACCCTTTCAACCTCCTGTGTGTCTACATCCCCCCCGCCGCCTCGGCCTCTGCTCTCCGCCGTCTTACACTTGTAATCTCCTCCTTCCCACAGGGACTGACGGTCATTGGAGGTGATTTTAACGCCGTTTTGCAGCCCTCCCGCGACACGTCAGGCGTTCCCTCAGCATCTCGCCTTGCCTCTGCTAGGCGCTTGTCTGACTGGTCCTCTGCCTTGGGTCTCTGCGATGCTTGGAGGGTGTGGAACCCCCGACGAGAACAATATACCCACACCTCGGCGGCTCACCATACCCACTCTCTTATCGACCTGCTCCTGCTTCCAGCCCCAGATTGTCAATTGTTGTCCGGGGCAACTATTCTGCCCCGCGGCATCTCAGATCACTCCCCGGTCTCCCTCCGTCTCGGGAACTCCCCCAATGGTACTCGTACGGCGTGGCGAATGAACGCCTGGTTCCTGCAGGACGCCGAATTCGTTGAAGCCCTCAGGCGGGAACTGGGGCACTATTTCTCGACCAACACAGGTTCGGTCTCCTCGTCGGGAACATTATGGGAGGCTGGCAAGGCCACTATACGGGGGGCGGCTAGAGGCTTGGTCCACGCGAAACGCGCGGAACAGACCGCCCGACTTGTGCAGCTGGAGGCCCAAGCAGCACAAATGGAGGGGGCCCAGGCTTACACTGACAGCGATGACTCCGCTCGACGACTTACACTGATCCGCGAAGAGATCAGTCGGATCTCACTGGAGTCAGCTAAAATGTTATGGCGATCCTCCGTAGCGCGCGTATACGGTTGGGGCGATAAGAATGGCAAATTACTCCACAATTTAGTGTCCTACCCCAAAGCCAACCGCATTATTCCCGAGATCTGTGATGAGATCGGCGGCCATCATGTCACCTCTCGAGCTATCGCCCAAACCTTCGCAGGCTACTATGCTGCTCTTTACGCGGCCCGACCGCCCGGATCCTCTCTGGCCGACTTGTTGTCCGGGACCGGGACTAAGCTGCCCTGCCTCCCCCCAGAGGGTCTCTGAGACTCTGGATCTTCCGCTCACCCCGGAGGAGATACATGGGGCCATTTCCCTTTTACACTCCGGCAAGACGCCAGGGCCTGACGGTTACCCCCAAGAATACTACGCAACTTTCCGTGACACTCTGGTCCCACATTTAGTGGACTTGTTTAAAACGGTAGTTGACATGGGGTCCTTCCCTCCGGAGACGGATGTGGCCACTATTGTGGTCATCCCAAAGACACAGCCACCCTCCCTCGCATGCGCGGATTATCGCCCCATCTCCCTCATAAATACCGAGGTAAAAATCTTCGCCACTGCAATGGCCCAAAGACTCCGCCCCCACTTGCAGGACCTGGTCCACCCAGATCAATGCGGCTTTATGCCTGCCCGGGGTACACGACACTGCATACGCCGCCTTCACCTCGCCCTGGCACATCGTCACCACCTCACCCCGTACCTGGCCCTGCTTATCATCGACTTTGAAAAAGCATTCGATACGGTAGATTGGAGCTATCTGGGGGATGTGTTGGAGGTGATGGGCTTCGGGCCCCAGTTCAGGCGCCTTATCCGGGTCCTGTACTCCAGTCCTAAGGCCAGGGTCCTCATCAATGGCGTGTTTTCGGAGACGTTTCCCATTCAAAGGGGCACCCGCCAGGGCTGCCCGCTCTCGCCGCTCTTATTTGCGTTAGCAATGGAGCCACTGGCCTCCCTCATCCGGCAGGACCCCCACATCCGTGGGTGGGCGTGGGACCCGAGCCAGATCGATAAGATTGCCCTATACGCCGACGACGTCCTCCTTTTCCTGGCAGACCCCGAGAACTCAGGCCCAAGATGCTTGGACGCCCTCTCTGCCTTCGAACGGGTCTCTGGCCTCCGGCTCAACCCGGCAAAATCTACACTGGTTCCCTTACACCCGTCCCGAGATTGTTTCGACTGGCAAACGACCATTCCCCTGCGCAGGCAGTCGTACAAGTACTTGGGGATGTGGATCGCTCTCCTTCCAGAGCTCGAATGGGCACTGAACATTACACCCCTGGTTACCAAGACCAAAGCGGACCTCAAGAAATGGCAATCTCTCCCTCTCAACCCCCTTGGCAGAAGTGCCCTTTTTAAAATGATGGTCCTCCCCCGCTTTTTATACATTTTACAAAACATTACCCTCCATCTCCCAGGGAGCTGGTTTCGGGAATTAGACAGTGCCCTTGGCCGGTTTTTGTGGGGGGGCGGACGGCCGCGAATGTCCTTGGCACACTGCTGCATACCTCCCTATGACGGGGGCATGGGGGTAACCAATCTCCATCTCTATTATCTGGCCACGAGGCTCATCGTGATCCATGACTGGTACGCAGGCGGCTGGTCCGACCCGGCATACCAGGTGGAACTCCGGTCATTGGGATTCTCACGGCTCCAGGCTTACTTGTATGGGGCCCCCATAACACAAGCCCTCCCCCCCGTCACCAGAACGGTGCTCATGGCCTGGCGTGCAGCCTTGCGTCACACGAAATGGGACCGGAGACTCACCGGACAGACGCCCTTGTGGAGTGGCACCTGGCTGAAGGAAGTCTCGGAGAGACAAGGTTTCTGTCAGTGGGACCGCATCGGGATCTCACTACTGAGAGACGTCTGGGTAGGGGACCACATTAGATCGTTTGCAGACCTGCAGCAACGCTACTCACTCCACTCTTCCCCATTTTACAAATACTTACAACTAAGGCATGCCCTCCGCGTACACATTCCGTCCCCCACCTCCTTCCCGGAATTTAGTCCCCTTGAGGCCCAGGTGATGATGGGGAACCTGGGCAGCGGAGGGGTATCGTGGATTTACCGCTCCCTAGTGAACAATGGCCCCGCATCCCTAGACTTGCTCCGTGCCCGCTGGGAGGGGTGGTTGGGCCCCCTAGAGGAGGCGGACTGGAGAGACGCCCTTATGGCTCCCAGGATCTTGACTACCTCCTCCAAGCTGCGTCTAGTCCAACTCTATTACCTCCATACGGCCTACCTCACTCCAGCGCGTCTTTACACTGCCCGTATGCGGCCCTCCCCGTCCTGCACACGCTGCAGTCACGCCCTGCGGACTTCTACCACATGATTTGGCAATGTCCCGTCCTTGCGCCATTTTGGGCGGGGGTGGAACTAGAACTTACGCAGACTCTGGGGTGGGAAGTCCCTCACGACCCATTGCGCTTGGTCCTGGGCGTGTTTGACGGTCTCGATGGCTCCCGGACCGATAAGCGCTTCCTAGGAACAGCATTGGCAGTGGCAAAGCGCGATATTGCGGCAGTCTGGTCCCAGGCCAAACCACCAACTATGCGGAAATGGAGACGGGGAGTGGATTGGTGTGGAACTCAGGAGGAGGCCCTCTTCGAGGCCCGGGGGTGCCCCGAGCTTTTTGGCAGAATATGGGGCAAGTGGTTCAACCTATGGCCCTAGGGGGCGCTTGGGCTTTGTACAGGAATGTTCATAGGCAAGTGTGGTCTTTGTACTCATTCTAAAAGTGCTTTACAAGTCTCTGTCGTCTTTATTTCAATGGTGTCTACCCAAACGATGTGTTTGATTTTACTGCCTATATATTTTGTGATTTGTTCTTTAAATGCTAATAAACTTGATTATCAAAAAAAAAAAAATCTCCACTTTCTTCCCATAGACTCCATGCTTCTTACTCTCCAATATCACACCTCAACCCTAAAACCCTCCCTTTTGCTCTTGCCAACAGCTCCAAACCCCCTGTCCTCCACTCTTTCCCCATAGACTACCCGGACTTATTTGGCCTTTTTTAATTGCCGTTGGCTAATAGCAATGCTGTTGACACCGCCCACTCCCTACCTCCGCCCATACGCTGGTGAAATTTTGGGGGACGTTTGCAGGATTGACAGTCCTGGAGGCATGCTGTAAGTAATAGCGCTGGTCAAGGTATGAACATAGGTTGCTTAATAATGCATCTTGTGTAGTGAACACAAAATGTAAAATAACTGAAAGTATCTTTCATTAAAGAATACACACTTCCAAATAGAAATGTATACAGCGTGCAAGTAGAATAATGCTAGTGCAGGAGGTTGGCAATCAGGAACAGCCAAAGCATCACTACAGGAGACATACTTGGGTGATGGAAAAGACTAGGTGAAAGGAAGGTGGTTGTAGCACAAAGGAGTATATCAGGTGGAAAAAGATGTCCTATGCGACAGAGCAATGGCACAAAGGAGTGGAAGGACTGGTGATGGAGAATCAAGCCAACACTGACCCATTCAGGGCAGTGGAGAGTGGCTATTCCAGCAGCACACTAGTTGCATCAGTGAGAGGATGGCAATGAGATTAGTGCCTGGCACTCAAGCATACCTGAGATGGTTAAGAAAGATAAAGGGGGAGGGGATCGACACACCAGATGTGCCCTGATGAAAGTGAAGAAGAACAAGCAGCATGAAGGAGAGTGGGAAGGGTGGCAGGAGAGGGGCATAGAAACAGTTCAAGGGACTTGCAAGTTGAATGATGTCTTGAGAAGTCAGGTGTCTGGCGAAAGAAATGGAAGGAAAGCCTAGGAATTCCACCAATCCTATTTTTTTATAATTTTTTTCCTCAGTGGAGTAAAGCTAGGGCACAGAAGTAGCGATGATATGGAATCTCAGTGACAAGGTGAGTGTAGTGTCAAGAGCAAAGGCAGAGGGTGAGGGGAAAAAATCTGATATCAAAATAAACACAAAAAGGAGGCATATCATGTTGTGCAGGGAATAAGGTGCAGGAGGTCCGATAGTTTCGGAACAGAGGAAGAGCAGTTCTCTTGTAGTGTAGCTCCTATTTCCCTAATAGGCTCTGTGCATTGGAATAATATATCCTATAGGTTTGACATAGGACTAAGGTCAGTATGTCCCTATCGAGTATATTAAACTTAATTACTTGTGCCAGCTAGCTCAGAGGCCACTAGAAACTCCTTGACAACAAGAAGGGAGTAGTTTCTGGCAGCCGCAAAACATGACCACTGTGTTTCCGTTTAGAATCAGAACGTGTCCCAGAGTCGTGGAAACAATAGATAACTATTTCACTCAGCTCAGTCGTGCATGCTTAGTTTTCTCCAAGTTACACAGAAAGAATAGACGGGCGTTTCAATAAAAGATTTATTGAACAGTCTTGTTTCTGGTGTAAGTAAAATGTGCTGTTACGATCACAAGACAGTATGCGAGATAAATAATGTACAGTGTGAGCAGTAGAAATAAATAATACTGCGAGAGCATTATCTTTTAGTACATATGCTGTTACATAAATAACACAGACTAAAAATGCGAGTACTCATACGATGCGTTTCTAACCTAGTTCTACCCCAATGTACCTAACCTGTCCTAGGTGTAGGGAGAGGTATGAAGTAGGTGAAGTATTCCTTACTATAGTATACTAAGAGTATGTTAAGCCTAGTATGCCAAGAGTCCCTCTAGGTTCTAGTCTGCTCCATACCTGAAGAATGAGAGAGGTAGGAATCTCTTGCCAGATTCGAACTCCAACACCCCGCAAGGGAAGTCAGATCACTGGAAGCTGGACTCTCTGCGTGCAGGGATGACAGCGTCTTCTCAGTGCGTCAGGCTGGGAAACGGGCTCCTCTGAAGTCGAGGTCTCCTCTGATTTACAGGGGCTAGGGAAGGTATATTTATACCTGAGAATTACCTCAGAATGTTAGCATTGACGTGAGTCAGACAGCGGAAGACGTCATGAATGAACCCCTAAGGAATAATGGTTCATGCATAATATATGAGACCTTGAAGAAATCAATAGTCCTGGACTAGGGAAACTGCCGCAGCCTAAGGGTCTGTTCTTCAAGAACTCGTTGTGACGTTAGGGTGGACGGATGTCGGAGACCATGCCTGTATTTGGAGTGCACGGTTTAATGCCAAAATAAGGGCTGGGATTTTATGCCTATATAAGGGCAGTGCGAATTGTGCCTATATAAGGACATGATACTGGAAAGCCCGTTTATGGACACCCTAAGAGGAAGACAACACCCACTCCACTTTCGTGTGTACGATAATACTAAAATGCTAAACATTTAAAATGCTAAACATTAAAATGGAGTACTGCATATTAAAAATATTTCCTAAAAGCATTAAAAAACTTATTAAAAATGCAAAAGGTACTGTACATTTGAAGCATTGCTTTTCATTTCAGGCATATATGTAAAATAAAATGCAATATGAATGAAAGAAGCAGTAATATTTACATGTGACAAAAAAATGATCGATAAGCTTTCTTTAAAAATCAAAGTCATTCCATGTCTTGAAAATCAATGAATTGTTGTAGACACACAAGATGACTAAGTGTCCCTGGAAGTACCTTTAAGTCTGTATTATAAGGCTAGTTCTACTTTAAGCAGATTGAAATGCCATTTTCGTTCGAAAAATGGGACAAAAGTTCAATTTTGGTAGAGTTCCAAGTTGTTTTAAAAAATGAAGGCCAAATTGTTACTGCATCTCTGGAACACTGTATGCTGAATCAGAGTCAGTTTACGGGTCTGGTGTAAACATGAGATCATCCACTTCTATAGACAAAACATCGTCCACTGTAGTTGGTGTCAGTTGTAACACCTTGTGTAGCAGATTAATTGCACAGAGATGTGAAGCATCGCTTCCAGCATAGGTTGCCTCAGCAATGTTCGCATCCGTTGTTACCTGTGTGCCTGTAGATCTTTCTCGTACCTCAGCAGCAGCCGGAAGCGTCTGTGAGATCTCAATGAATGCTGACATCAGGATTGGTAGCCTCTGGGGACAACACAGAGCATGGGCCGTTATCGGGTCCAGCAGAGTATCGACATCCGTTGGTGTTGCTGATGGAAATGTTAGACAGGTGTCCAACACGCATTCTTCACCACATAGCAGGCATCGTAGAACAGGTAAGAAGCAATCTTGCCAGATTGGTCTGAATGACAGGAACCACGTGGTATTAAGGTCCCGTAGACGAGTCATGCCCAATAGCTGTACTATTCGCTCACGGCACTTTCTTTCAAGGAGAGCTTTCTCCATTTCGCTCGGAGTGATGTCTGCGAATAGGCTGAACATAGCGCAATAGCAGGAAGAGAAATAGAATTCCGGCAACAAGTGCTAGAATTAATGGTATGCCACCAAACACCGAATGTGCAAAGTTCGGGATGATTCCGAGAATTGCCTGGAAAGGTGCTAACAGACCGGAGCAGATTGCTCTTAAATACATGTATAATGCCAGTTGTATCAGACATGTTGAAGATACGTGATATCATTTCTATGAAATGTATAGGGCAGTTTGTACGTATTAAAGTCTGTATCTCAGCCGAAGTCCTTGCTACTTGTAGATCATAGGTTTCTTTGGCCGAGGTGAAAGGCACTGTTTGCTGTAAAAGCATGGCTTTCATTCTGCTCAAAGTATCAAATCTTATAAAAGAGACGTTCAGCGAAGGCCATAGAGGCGACTCCCTGACTGTGTCTATTGGGGGAAACAGTACTTGCATACAGCAAGTGACCCTGGAGTTGACCGTTACTAGATATGGGATGCCTGGCAGCATGCCGCAGCAACTCTGATCATTCAACATGAGGTAACTCCCATTAGAAAGTTGTCCAAACGTTGGATTAATCACAGCAGCTGGTGTACCCTGCTGATGGCAAGACAAATTTGCCACAGAACCATTACAAGCCCCGTGTAAAGAAATGTCCTGACATATAAGCGAACCGCTCAGTGCACTTTTACAGTGTGTACCGCTCAAAAACACTTCACGATCCCCACTCCAACATCTATATGCATACGGTAAATCCCAAGATGTCTTAATGTATTCCTTACCCAACCTTTCATATTTGCCTGCTTGCATTTGTCTGAGGCAATACTGAAACTGAAAAGTAGTCACAGGTAATGTTATTTTGCCATGAATAAGCCATTCTGTAGCTGGTTTTTCTGCCACTGTGAATGGAACTTTTCCAGTTTTTCAATGCTCAGCACTGTATACCTTGCTCCTCTTTGTGCCAGTTCGATCTGTTTATCAGTTAGATTGTATTCTGCAAACAGAGCTGACGTGTTGATAAAACGCCAAGGCACATAGCCTGCACGCAAAGATTGCAGCGTCCAGCTTAATAACACAATAGAACGTAATTGAGATTGGCCCTGTTGTAACATCGCCAAATCTTGTTCTAGTATGTCGATAGCAGAGGATACAATGCCATCCAAAGAATATATTCTGGAGGACAAAGTTGTTAACCCATTGTTGACCACAGAGAGTGTTTTCTCTAAATTAATACGATCAAGTTCACGTATTCGTTCTGCGGCCTCCATCTGTGACACTTTCCAAGCTTCATTATAAGCAGCATAAATGCCGGCATATATGAAACGTTTTTGACGCGGTTTTCTTGGTCCAAGCAAGAATTCCCTAAGGTCTGCGTCCTCTTTAAGTAAGGTTAAGTGTTGTTTCACATCCTGTAGTGTAGACTTATGCAGCCAATCGAGGCATAATTTTCCTACACTGTATGGTGTTACTACCCCCGGATGTTGTCTTTGGACGTATCTTGGGTCTGGCCTATGAATAGTAAAGCCCTGAGTTTTATTCAGGAATCTTTCCTGACAGTTATTCGTGTCTGTGGGCCAGATCAACCATTTTTTCCAATCAGTATTAGATCTGTTGAGTTGTAGTATATTGTCAACTGTCACCACTGCCTGTGTATCGTTATCTCTGGCAGGTGTTGGTACAGAAGGTGTGTTCATTTCTTTGATTTTGGCTAATCCAAGACAAGATGTTTGTTGGACAGTTTCATTCAAAAACATTATTTGTTCAGGGATGATACAGGCTCTAAATAAAGCTTCTATCCCCTGCACTTGCCAATCTTTAGTACCCCAGACAGTTTTTGTGTCTATTGTGTCTTTCCAAAAGTCGAAACCCTGTCTAGACAGTTGGGCATTAAATAATTCAGAGTAAATCTGTTTTGTATTTGTTAACATAATTTTCAGTCCTGTTTTGTTTACATTTTTGTAGAAAAACGATTCTGGATCAGATGTATGGTAACCTGAAAAATATGGAAATTTGTTGGCAAAAGTTCTTGAACTACCGTGTTGTGGTGTAGGACAATGTTCCCATTGGTTAAACAAACACATTTCTTGGATATGCAGATTTATGCAAATAATGATGACCATAGTGGTTAAAACAATACATTTGTTCATAGTCTGATGAACCCTCTAAATATTCATGTTTAGAAAATGCAGCAGATTTTTCTAGGTCAAACATTATATTATTGACAGTCTCAAAGTCCCAATCATCCGAATAGGTACTGGACGTAATTAGATCACTTAGTGAAATTTTAAACAAATGTGGAATGTTCAATTGTTCCGTCGGACCGAAGATTTCAAAATCTGTTTTGTCCCACACTATACCATCCTGTATAGGAACAGCTGTGATGTTCACTGATGACAAGTCTCTTGCTTCACGATGGGAAGATTTATGAGGTTTCAAAAGTACGTTCACGTCTTTTCCTTCAGTGTTCACATGGATGTATCTGCCACTTATAAGCACGCTCACAGTTGTTACCAAAGCTAGCCAGAGCAGGAAAACAAAAAGTCCAGATATAATCCAGAGTTCAATCCATGGAGAAACCAAATAAGTCTTTTTCAGAAAGTGAAGAAAGTCTTGTACTTGCTGCTTGAATTTCAATGATGCTGGCGTCGTTTCAGGTTCACTTGGATCTTCTGAGAACGTATCAAAGTTAATGAAATAGCCAGAAGCAGTTCTGTCAATTGTTGGAATTGCATCAGGATTTGTAGAAATCACTGGAACCAGTTCATCACTTGCCACGTTGGTGTAGACAGGTGTATTTGGACGAACTGTTACTTGGTTGTCAAGAGGGATGAGTTCCATAGCTTGGTTGCATAGTCCTTCATTTGTTACAGCTGAGTTCTCGATGGTTATCAGTCTTTCAGTCTGAACCTCTTGGATAGTAGCGAGAGGAGTGCGTCTGCTACTAGGTCGGAGTCCACGAGGCCTACTATTTAGTATTGGCCACATACTGTGGTTTGATGAGGTCGATGGACACAAATCTTTTCTCCTTTCTTCCAGCAAGGGGCGGCAGAAGTTACTAACTTGTGTAACGATATATCTGTAAGAGACAGTAGTTAGTGACAGATTCCTTACCTTAGAATATCCCCAGGCGTCAGGCTGGATCCGGAAAGTTTTGCGTAGCAGTACCCCTGCGCGTCCGTCGTCGGCGTCGTAATCGCCGGGATGACGTCGCGGCCAGTACTTGGACGCCGCCCATGCGCGCTGGCGTCAGTTCTGTACACGACTTTCCGCGCCAGAAACGCAGAGCCATGCAAGAAACTGACACTGGTGTCTGAAAACTAGGGCCCTGAAAGGGATGACCTTAACTCTAGAAATCAGTTCGCAGAACGGGAGGATGGGTGGGCGGTAGGAATCGGTCACTAACTACTGTCTCTTACAGATATATCGTTACATAAGTTAGTAACTTGTGCATCTGAAAGAGACACGTTAGTGACAGATTCCTTACCTTAGAATAGATACCCCAGCAATACCAACCCCGGTGGTGGGTCTGCGAACAAAGATCAGACGAGGAAGTCTCGGAGAACAGAACGGCCAAAGAAGCCGTCTCCTCCGGACTTGGCTGTCAAGGCAGTAATGCTTGGTAAACATGTGCAACGAGGCCCACGTAGCTGCCTGACAAATGTCCTGCAATGGGACACCACGTCCCAAAGCCGTGGTGGCGGCTGTCGCCCTGGTGGAATGGGCACGTAGCCCAACAGGGGGCTCCTTCTTAGCCAAAGAATAGCAGGCCTTGATACACAAGACGACCCAGCGGGAGATGGTCCGCTTGTGTACCGCCCGACCTTTTTTGGCGCCCACGTAGCCAACAAAGAGCTGGTCGTCCACCCGGAACTGTTGTGTGCGGTTCAGTTAGAAAGAAATCGCACATTTTGGGTCCAGACGGTGGAGCCTCTCTTCCTCTCTGGAAGGATGCGGAGGCGGAAAGAAGGTGGGCAAAGTGATGGTCTGCCCAATATGGAAGGCAGTAACCACCTTTGGCAAGAAGGACGGACGCGTCCTAAGAACAACCTTGTCTGGATGGACAGACAGAAAGGGGGGTTTGCAAGAGAGAGCCTGGAGCTCACTCACCCGCCGAGCGGAGGTGAGAGCCACCAGAAAGGCTGTCTTCAGAGTGAGAAGCGGATTGACGTTCCGGAGGTCCAAGATAGGACGCATGTCCTCCTTGTCCTTTTTGGGCACCAGAAAGTAGTGGGAATAACAACAACGCCCTACTTCTGGGGTCGGAACGCGCTCGATGGCCCCCTTGGCCAAGAGGGCCGCAACTTCCTTTTGAAGAAGCACCAAATGATCCCCCGACATGCGGTGGTATTGAGGTGGCATGGCTGGGGGGGTAGTCTCGAAGGGGAGGGAGTAGCCCCTTCGGACAATGTCCAAGACCCACTTGTCCGATGTGATGGCACGCTAGTGGTGAAGGTGATGGCAGACCCTGCCCCCCACTGGCGTGCTGTGGACCTGAAAGGATGGACTAGGAGGGCTTGGAAGCCGCGGACGGGGCGGAGGTGGTGGCCTGACCCACACGCTGGATACCCGACCCGCCTCGGCGGGAGCCACGTCCTCGGCCACGCGAAGACGCTTGCTGCGCGGGCCGGTGGCTGGGCAGCGGACTTGACTGGGCGCCCCTTCCGTGGCCACGAAAGGGGCGAAAAGCAGACTGTTGTGGAGGGCGCACAGCAGAAAGGCCCAGGGACTTGGCTGTAGCCCGCGAGTCCTTAAAGCGCTCCTGCGCGTGGTCTGCTTTGTTGCCGAAAAGGCCGACACCATCAAAGGGCATGTCCATAAGTGTGTTTTGGACATCGCCCGAGAAACCAGTGGTCCTCAGCCAGGCGTGACGGCGCAACGCCACTGTCGTCGCAAGCGATCTGCCTAGCGAGTCGGCGGTATCTAGGCCACATCAGATGGTATATTTTGCTGCATCTCTTCCTTCCGCAATGGCGCGGGAAAGCAGTGCCTGGGCCTCCTCAGGACACTGGGGCAGGATCTGCGCACCGAATCCCACAAGGAGTGGGTATATCGGCCCAAGAGGCAAGTGGTGTTGACAGACCTCAAGCCAGCACTGGTGGAAGAAAAAACCTTCTTCCCAAATTGGTCCAGTTTTTTGGATTCCCTATCCGGGGGAGCGGTAGGGAAGGCGCTTTGAGAGGCAGAGGCTTGGACAACCAAGCTCTCAGGGGTGGGGTGTTGGGAAAGGAACAGGGGGTCGCCCGGAGCAGGGCGATGGCGTCGGGCTACGTTCCTAACCACAGGAGCCCCTGTGGTGGGCTTGGACCAGGTGCCCAAAAGAACGTCCGAAAGTGCCTCATTGAACGGCAGCAGTGGCTCCGAGGAGGTAGCCGCCGGCTGAAGCACTTCCGTCAGGATGTTAGTCCTGACAGCCACTGTAGGTAACTGGAGGTGCAGGGCCTCAGCTGCCCTACGCAACACCGTAGCAAAGTTTGCTCCCTCCTCCGTTGCCACGGAAGGAGGAGACAGCATGTCAATGTCAGGAGAGGTGTCCAGACCACTGGCATCCCCAAGTTCCTCAGCCCAGTCCTGATCATACTCACATTGGGCAGTGAGAGGGTCCTGAGACCCCTCCCAGTTCTCTTCGTCCTCCAAATCAGGGTCAATGTAAGGAGGAGGGACATGTGGGACCCAAGGTCTCATCGGCGCCGGAGCCGGCGTCGATCGACGTCGGTCCGGCGCCGAGTCCGGAGAGAACCTGGGGACGACGCCGCCCGGAGCCCTGGGCGGCGTCGTGAACGGCACCGGTGAAATCGACGCCGGTGGAGGTGTCGTTAGGTCAACAGACGTCGACAGGGGTTGTGGCAGCACCGGAGCCGGGACCGGAGCCGGGGCTGGAGCCGGTGTCGCTGGCGGCGCCGGAGTCGTCGTCAGCGCCGTAGGAACCCCACTAGGGCCAGCGGGGCCCGAAGGCGCACCGGGGGACCTTGAGGCCCGAAGAGGTGGGCCATGGCCGAAAGGAACTCCTGTATTTCGGCCGGAGTCGCCGCCGAACCCGGGTAGGGCGGGTAATGCGGCGGCGGCTCCACATGCACTCCCGGAGCCGCGGGGACGGTGCCGACAGGACCCTCAGCCGAGTCGCGCGACCGGCGAGGGGAAGTCGTCGAGCGATGACGCTTCTTCGACTTCTTGTGCTTCGACTTACCGGAGGAGTGCGAAGACTTTGACCCCGAAGAACGATGAGGACTCCGCGACCGGCCCCTCGACCTCTCTCGTGACTGGGGCTTGGATTGGCGCGGAGCCGACTGCCGGACCTCGAGGAGCTTTCGAGACCGCTCTCGCAAAGCCTTTGGATGCAGGGCCCGACAGTCAGGGCACGACTTGGAGTCGTGGTCGCGCCCGAGGCAGTAGAGACAGTCTCGATGCGGGTCCGTGATCGACATCATCCGACCACAGGCGTCGCATGGCTTGAAGCCGGGCATCCCTACTGACACCGTTGGAGTCAAACAACTCAAGAAAAACAGTGACAAAAAATCACAAAAAGTTCAGTCAAAATATGACTGGGGCACTGCTCTCTCCGGATCTGCGCTTACTGGCGCGGAAAAAGAAAGAACTGACGTCAGCGCGCATGGGCGGCGTCTAAGTACTGGCCACGACGTCATCCCGGCGATCTCGACGCCGACGA